>JAMAKO010000035.1:0-279674 GCA_023628555.1 Chaetomiaceae sp. R4402 | reverse complement strand
ACCCTAACCCTAACCCTAACCCTAACCCTAACCCTAACCCTAACCCTAACCCTAACCCTAACCCTAACCCTAACCCTAACCCTAACCCTAACCCTAACCCTAACCCTAACCCTAACCCTAACCCTAACCCTAACCCTAACCCTAACCCTAACCCTAACCCTAACCCTAACCCTAACCCTAACCCTAACCCTAACCCTAACCCTAACCCTAACCCTAACCCTAACCCTAACCCTTTCGCACCGAACCACCAAATAACGTTTTAATCTTGTTCTCCCACAGCGAGAGGTGGAGGTGCCGAATTCTCTCCTCGGGCAATGTGCTTGGCGCAGCCGCAACCTGAACCTTTTGCTCGAGACGCTTCCTGAACGCGCTGTCCAGCAAAACCGGTCCGCAGAACGTGTAGGTATTGCCGTCGCTAGCGGGCTTATTGATCTCGTAGGTCTGCGAGGCGTGCATCTCCCGGGCGCTGATCACTCCGCTGGGTAGGATTTCCTATTTGGAAGAGGGAAAAGGGAAACCACTATGGTTTGCAAAGGTGGGAAAGAGGAAACGGGCGCAACCAATTACGTTAGTTGTTAGGCCAAGGAGCAGGAAAAGCGCGCTCCAATGGTGGATGGGAGGGGAGTTGACAAGCGGAAAACTAGTGGGTAGTTGCAAAAAGTTCCTTTTTTCTCGCCATGCAGTTACGGGAATGCCACAGGTGACATCACACACCATTCCGGCCCGCATTGCTTAGGAGAAAGGGCGATGTGGTCTAGCAGGTCACAGCAACGTACACAATACAATGCATAGCCGCGCTGGGAGAGTCGCGCTATGCTACAGAATGCGGTCAATGGTTATAAAGTGACAGCAAGAAAGCTCTATGTCCGCCAGCTCGGCGACTCCCCCAGCTCCGCCCAGGTCATAGAGGATCGCTGCTTCTTGAACATCCAAACTTCGTGATCATCGGGGACACCACGATCTCGATCTTTCGCTATCCAGTGTTTGACCAGTCACGCCCCTGTTGTATAGGTGCAGCGTCGCTGCGCTGGTTTTCAGCTCCTTGCAGATCATTCTTCTTTTGGCAATTCAGATAAGCCCAAAGTTAGGACAATCGCTGACAACAGCTGATAGCAAGTGGATCGCCAGCAAGCGGTGTAGGCGGGAGAGCGAGATCTGCATTGCGAGCTTTGCAGTGAAGATGAACACCAATGGTCGCCGTCCGTGTAAGCCACATACGCACCCTGGGCGTTACGGGCATCGACAGCTTAATGAGCACAACAGCTTTCATGATAAAAGGGTCAAGAGATCGTTCCTCTGCAATGGAGTTCTGAGCTGCGGCCAGATTTCAATCAGTTGGGAGCAACCCAGTGCATCCTTTCTCTTAGCTGCCTTGACTGCGTCGTTCAGTTTATCAAGATGGTCTCCTGGTGGTCCCTAGTGGCATCGACGCTGCCATGTCTCTGTGCAGCCCTTGACCCAGCTGCTGTGTATGACGGTGGCTATGGAAATAACTCGGCCATCCAGCTTGGCATTGGAAACGGAAGCGCTGGGCAGAGCGGCTTGATCAAAGGTACGCCGTCCTGTTTGCGTCCATCGCGTCGATGCATGTTGGAGAACGCGCCCTAACCCAATAACTACATGTAACTCGTAGTACTTGCCGATGCTTTCATCAACGACGCTGTCGCAAATGGCTCAGCACCCTTCCGAGTCGCCTGGTATCAGAGCGATACCACGTACAGCATCAACTATCTCAAAGACCGCATCATCGACGTCGCTATCACCTATAGTCCGGCTGCGGAACGGATTGCCATTGAGCAAGGCATCGCATCAGCTCCTAGCTATTACGCTTGGCGGGACCATTTTCTCCTTGTTGGGCCGCCGTCCAACCCGGCAAACATTTCGAATGCAACGGACATCTACACCCTGTTCTCCGTATTGCACGAGACTGCGGAGGCCGCGAACTCGACACCGCCAGTCAGGTTCCTGAGCCGCTACGACAAATCTGCAACCAACATCAAGGAGTCAGACCTGTGGATCAGCATTGGCCAGGTACGAATTGTTGCCAGCGTCGCCTAGGTTGTGTGGTAATGTCCCGTCTAACACCGGGTCATAGGTTCCTTGGGCCACAGCTTACTCGACGTGGTACCACCAATACATTACGTTCCCCATCCAAGCTCTTACGGCGGCAATCCTGCTCAACGAATACACCCTTACCGACCGAGGCACCTTCCTCTCGCTGCCCGCGAATCTGACGGCTCAGACGACCATCTACAAGGCCGCAACAGACGAAGCTGATGACCCGCTGCTTAATCCGGCTCATCTTTTGGTTGGCGCAAATGCACCGAACTCAAAGATGGCCATTGCGTTTGCGCAATGGCTCGTCAGCCCAGCGGGCCAAGCTGTCATCGAGAGTTTTAAGAAGAATGGGGAGCAGCTGTATGCTGCTGCGCCTTGAGAACATCCTCTGCTCCTGCCATAACGTGGTTTTTGTAGAAGGTCGAGCGGACCACATCAGTCTCGGCAACTTGGGGAGGGAAGAGAGGACATGCGACTTGTGCTGTCTTTGGAACCATACACGCTTTAACTAGTATCTTGCTGTAGTTAACGTTAATGGAAGTTACTTCAATGCCCGCTTTTGCTCAATGACACTGAGCACATTGCTGCTTCATCGTTGTTTCTGTACTAAATCAAACTGGGAATGGCTGCATCCTTAAGCATAAGGAGTGAGGTAATCGATACTTTGAGTATCGTAGTTAGGTATCTTACAGAGCATGCATCAACGCTGCCTTTGCCAAAGCCTTTCCTCGTCGCCTTTGAGAGGCTCCCTAAGGTTAGGTCAGCTTCGACCTACGAGCCACAACATGTACCCTCCGATAACCATAAGAGTGCGAAAGCAAAGAAACCTCAAACCAGTACTGTGACTGTTATTGATCCGCCATCTCGAAGAGTCCAACACCTTCTGGGCCCGAGAAACGCTGACGGCATCGTAGTCCTGGACAGCGTCTACTAAGGGAGTCGATCCAACGAGGGACTGTGCTAGGCCACAGCCATCTTTCAAGGCGAGACTAGCACCGTGTCCAGCAAAGGGGCTCACTGCATGGTTGCTATCGCCGATGAAGACAATGGAAGGCTCGTCCGAAGAGTGGCGAAACGGTCTCTTGTCTTTTGCGGGGAAGCAGAAAACACCCGCGGCATCCGTAGTAGCTTCGACCAAGGTGTGAAACAGGCTTCCCAGCATGCTGCCTCTCACACGTGCCTCATCCAGCACAGGGCGAATTGCATCCTGGGTATCGAACGTTTGTATCTTCGGGCGAGGCTCGGATTCGAGGAAGCTGAGGGCCCAAATCACGCTGTTCTTGTCGGCGGGCGAGTAGAAGCAACAGGCCCCTTGGCCGCCTGAAATCTGCAAACCCCAATTCTCGTTCAAGGGCGCGGGGATGCCGCTCGGGAAGTGCGCGACCCCGCCCATCAAGATAGCGCCAGCGTATTCAAGGTGGTCTTTGGGCCGCAGGCTTGACCGAATCTTGCTGTTGGCCCCATGCAACAACCAACAAGTCGCATTCCATCATAGAAGCATCGTGTCCAACATTGTCGCCGGAGATGTGCACCACAACCTTTCCGGTGTTCAGTCTTGCTGCTGAGACACAAGTCACGCCCCAGCGAACATCATCTGAAAGAGCCTTCAAGAGGACTTGACGCAAATGTTTCCTCGCGATTCTGATGCCGGCAGTCGGGAGACCAGCGACAGGGCGAGGGCGGACACTCATCAGTTTGCTCCAGTCAGCATCCCAGACGTGGAACGAGCCGGTGCCGTCCACTCCTAGGAAGGCGTGGTCGAGGGCGTGATCCAACAAGCCGAAATCCTGGAGTGCGACGAGGCCGCCCGTGTTGTCATTCCCAGCAAGGGAGATGGAATAGCCTTGTCGACCAGGTGCGTCGCCTCCCACGTCCCGTTCAAATATAGTCAGACGTGGTGGCGGGAGTGCCTCGGGCCATAGTCTTCGAAGAGCGATTGCGAAGGACAGGCCCGCCATGCCAGCACCAGCAACAACGGTGTGTCTTCCTGACAGATACTGCGCAGACATCGTGAAAGGGTGCGAGATCCGGCGCTCCAGACTTTGTTCGTACCTGAGAATTCGGGGTTGGTGATGAAAAGACGAGGACGATGAAATTGAGAGTTCAATTGAGAATGGAAATCAGAGATGGTTTCTCTACATATCTCATTTGAACTCTAGCACCAGCTGGTTTTGTTTTTGACACGATGCACGGCGCATGGGTACGGCTGACGCCAGTTGACGCGTCCAACTGCAGCTCGGACAAGCCAACAATGCCGATTGGTTCTCTCAAACCAGTTCCCCGATGAACAACGTACCTGGTACTCAGCATCAATGAAGCAGCGTTATCCATTCTCAACGGAATCTGTCTCGGTTGTTAGAGCAGCCTCGTCCATTGTGATACTGTGTACAGTCCTGCAGAGTGGCAGACAACCTGGAAGAAAACCGGGCCGAGTCGCAACCATACTAGAAGCAGACCCTCCTTTCCCTAGGGGCCCCGCAAAAGTAGAAACTTACCTAGCTCGCCTAGGTACATTGAATCACATGCACTGGGGGGTAACTAGCGTGACTTACGACCACGGCATATAGCTATACATTTCCTGGCTCTGTGTAACCTGTCGTTGACTAGGTCTTGACAGATTCACATCTGTGTCACGGTGGCTGGTCACCTGCCATGTGGCTTATTACCGGGATGGACAGCAGCAATTGAATTGCCTGCATTGTGCACCTGTTCCACAGCGACGTTCCACCGCTATTAAAAAACACGAAGTCGCTTGCACAGTACCCGTAGCTTGCTGCCCTATCACCTTCAATGTTGAACGAGAAATACAGCTGCATTATTTCGCCGTTCGTGCGTCGAGGCCTCTGATCTCGGCTCTGCGCGCTTGTCTGCGGAGCATACTGGTCCGCCTAATGGGCCTCGAGGGTTATGTGCGACTGTCCACTTAAGGCTAGCCTCGACGGTGCCCTCGGATGATCCGCTTCCAGGTTCACGAACGGGCTAGAAGCTAGGACGGGAGTGGACCCAACCGCGAGGGCCTTGTTTCAACCTCTCGCCGAGTCTTAACCTGTCTTGGCAGTTTCGTCCGTGGTGCGGGCCAGAGATTGTGTTTTCTTCCGCCAATGGAGTCCGCATCGTTTCGGCGAGATTGTCAGGCGCATTCGTGAGACACGCACCCCACTGCTACTGTACAAGGAATACGCTCGTCTCGCATGGAAGACTTAGCATCGTACATACACAGCGTACACAGTAGGCGCACCGTTAGGGCTGATCTCCCGTTCGCCCGTTCAGCATCGAGATCCTAGCGTCATAGCTCTTTATAGGTAACAAGATTGGTGGGAAAATGGCAATGTGAAGGGGAATTGGTAAGGGGAAAATGTGGTAACCCGGTCCCCACTCGAGGTTCAAGTTCCTCGGCGCAGCGAGGCCCAATTCGTGGTGGACTTCCACGGTAGGGAGCGGAAGAGTACGCCCAGTGGGATCAGCTTGGCTTCTCCTGGCATGTATAATAAAGATGCAAAGAAACAGCCCGTCTATCGTTCTGTCGTGCTCTCTGCCTGTTCTTTAGGATCTGGGATCTTGCTGTTGGTAGCCACCGGGTTCACGACAGCGTCCACATTGCACGTCACCATGGTATCCTCTGTACCCGTTCTCTTGCTTGGCGCCCTTGCAGCCGCCAACGCTCTCCCTTCTACGCTGGCTAGCCGGGCAAGCTGTACCTTCTCCGATGCTGCGTCTGCGATCAAGGGCAAAACGAGCTGCAGCACTATCACGCTGAGCGGCATCACCGTCCCGCCTGGCACTACTCTGGATTTGACCGGCCTCAACGACGGAACCCACGTCATCTTCACAGGCACTACCACTTTCGGCTACAAAGAGTGGTCTGGCCCGCTCATTTCCGTGTCTGGGAACAACATTCTCGTTGAAGGCGCGTCCGGACATGTCATTGACGGCAATGGGGCCGCGTGGTGGGATGGCAAGGGCAGCAACGGCGGCAAGACGAAGCCAAAGTATGGCGGCCTGAAACTTTCTGGTTCTCAGTATCATCTATTGCGACGGAACTAACCGGTTCTACATAGATTCTTCTACGCACACAGCTTGAAGAACTCCAACATCAAGGGTCTCAGCGTGAAGAACACACCTGTTCAGGCGTTCAGCATCAACAGCGCTACCAATTTGGGCGTGTAAGCATTGGCCTTCCCTCCACCCTCCTGCCAATCCAGGAACTCACATGTGCGCAGGTATGATGTCCATATTGACAACTCGGCTGGAGATACGAAGGGCGGCCACAACACGGACGCCTTCGACGTGGGCTCTTCGACTGGTGTCTACATTTCCGGTGCCATCGTGAAAAATCAAGACGATTGCCTAGCGATCAACTCGGGCACAAACATTACCTTCACAGGCGGCCAATGCAGTGGCGGACACGGCCTGTCTATCGGCTCCGTCGGCGGCAGGTCGGATAACTCGGTCAAAACGGTCCGGATCCTCAACTCCTCCATCAGCAATTCCGAAAACGGCGTGCGCATCAAGACAGTCTACGGCGCCACAGGCTCGGTCTCGGATGTCAAGTACTCAGGCATTACACTTTCAGGTATCACCAAGTACGGCATCGTGATTGAGCAGGACTACGAGAACGGATCGCCGACCGGAACCCCGACTGCCGGTGTCCCGATCACCGGATTGACCCTGTCCGGGGTGACGGGGTCCGTGTCTTCAAGCGCCACTGACGTCTACATCCTCTGCGCCAAAGGTGCTTGTTCAAACTGGACTTGGTCCAATGTCAGTGTCAAAGGTGGCAAAACATCTACCAAATGCTCCAATGTTCCCAGTCCTGCCTCGTGCTAGACGAATTGGCAATGAGGACGGCGTTCTGATCGCTGTGTTGATGGGAAGGCAGAGACTTGGCTTGTGACCCAGATTTCTATGGAGGAGCTCCCGAACCTCCGGGCGCTCAATGCAGACAACTTCTGTTTATTTCTTCGGGCTGCAAAGTGAGCAAGGACGTGGCTACTCGCCTGGCTGGTTAAGTAGTCGCGTGTGTTGCGGCGAATGTATCATGTATTGTATTGTAATTAAATCGTATAACGTTAACTATAGTTAACGTTACCTATCTCACCCAGCGTTGATCCCCACCTACGACGCACTTCCGAGCACATTCTCGCCTCGCTTAGCACGAATTGAGTTGTGAGTAACTTCTTCAATTCGGGACAGGGCCGAATTCCTTCTAGGCTTTCTCGAAAGACTTAGGATGATGACGTGCGCGGTGTATGGAACGCTGAGTTTTGGGGCGTATAACTATGCGTCTATAACGTTAACCAACACAGCCACAAGTTGACAACCGACTTTCCCGCCGTATGGGCCGCAGATCAAATACCAAATGCAAAGCAGTGACCGAGGATGCAGGGATCTGTGTCTCATCCCCATCGCCTAGGATGAAGCACTTTAGCCGGTTGATGATAAGCCCCTGACTACTGGCGTAAACCACGTGTGCAAGGTAGCACCAGATCCGCGCGTCGCAAAGGGTTTCCAAACCAAGGTGCAGTGGACACATTGCGGATTGTACAGAGACGAACAAACATACCGGCTACTCCTGCATCGGTGAGCGGCTACTTGCACATAGCCTAGAGCCCTTGCTAACTTGATGACCATTTTAATAGCAGCTTTCGACAGGTTTCGTCAACGTACCTAAGCAAAGTATGGCGTCAGTGCTATTCTTCCGACCTACTTCACGGCGTCTTGTACGTCGCGTGTGTTGGTTCATGGTCACCGCACTTCAAGTTACAACTGCAGTCAAGCGCCCAATTTTTTCTTCTGCAGACTGTCCACATTGGCCAGCAGGCAGACTTGAAGATGGCGCAGCATTCTGTCCCGTACCGGGAAGGCTGGGTATTTTGGCCGATAGTGATGATGAGGGTATATTTCCCTGGACATACACTCCATCGTGCATCAGCCCAGTTTCGCTCGGCGAGGATGTTCCCCGTCTGGACTGCGTGTTCAGCTCGGCCGAATTCCGCAATGGGCTCGGAACAAGCATCGTGTCCAGCCCCGCAACCGTGTCCCACCTGCTAGGCATCGGGGCGCTGTTCGACAAGCCCACGCCATGCCCTTCGCTGCGTCAGCGACCATGGGGGCCGGCGTATGAGATGGTCCCAACTCGAGGAAGAGGCCAAGGCGTGGTAGCGAGCCGCAAGATATCTCGGGGAGAAATCATTATGGCGGATGTGCCTGCCTTGCTCATCGGAACAGGGTTTCTGGCCGATGCAAAGCCGCACCACCGCCGTCGAATACTCAAGCAGGCGATCAATCAGTTGCCCGAAGAGACCAAAAACAAAGTGCTGAGCTTGTCGAGGAGCCCATCCAACTACGAGGTGGACGCGATCCTCGCCCCCAACTCTCACACAGTCTCGATATCGGACGACGAGGTACATGTCGGATTATTCACAGAAGTCGCCGTACGTTTTCCATTTACATACCCAGCAAGGCAACCCCGCGAAAGAAGGCCCGTCAGGTGCGGCTAACAAGCGGCTTTTGCAGAGGATCAATCACTCGTGTAGACCCAAGTGAGTGAAACACACGGCATCCTTATCACAAGACTGCTGGCGTGTCCAAGCCATTTGCGCTGCTAATAACCTACAGCGCCTACTTCAGATTCTCCGAGCGCAGATTGACAATGGAGGTTGTGGCGTTCCATGCCATAGGTCCCGGGGAAGAAATTTCAATAAGCTGTACGTGTTCAGGTACTTACTTGTCTTTCGATGGGTCAGAGAACTAACGCATCACATTCGAAGACGTGCCCCTCGAGACTCCTGTCGAATCGCGGAGGCAATATCTCAAGAGCCATTGGGGCTTCGACTGCGATTGTTCACTGTGTCGCGGCCCGGAGATGGAGCTCAACAATTCTGAGAGCTGGAGGCGGAAGATCAAAAGCCTTCGGGAGACAATCTTGAACGCAAAGAACGGAGGCTTTTACCAAGACGCCATCGTGATGACCGAGGAGTGGCTCATGTTCGCAGAATGGGACAGGCAGCCACCTCTGATGCCTGAGTATCACAGTATTCTCGCCGATCTGTATCACCTACAGCGGGACATGGTTAACGCCACACGATATGCTCGGATGGCAGTGGACGGCTGGGCAAAACTTGGCAGCGTCGACGACGAGCAACTGGTTCAGGCGAGCCTATTCCTCGACCGTCTGACTGAGCAGAGGTCTACTTGAGAATACGGAATTAGGATCAATGTGAGAGAACATGGTGGGACAGCCGCACTACTGCAACTACCGGTGTTGAATGAAGAGGAGCACAGGGAACCCCAATTGCTTGTTCGTGGCCCGAAGACACTCATCCTGACTTATGGACCAGGCGTCCAGCGTCGAAATTATTCCGGTCAACCCAGCGACATGAAGAACTCTCCCATCCCAACAGCTCATCGTCGGGCCAAAGATATCACAGGCTTCAAATGCTAAGTACCTACCTAGTTTTAGTTTGTATCGGATGCGAGCATCCGATATACACCACGGAGTCTGGAAGCCAGTGAGTCAACGGAGTTCTCTCTTTGTTTGCGATGATGGGTGATGAGAGGCGGTGATTACGTAAAGTGGCCGACTGTGCCCGAGTTATTCGGTGTGAATGTCGCCGAAAGAAGAGAGGAGCGCATGTGCAATCCCGAAGGCGGCTACCAGCAGGAGCACGACTTACGTACAAGGCCCTCTTTAGTAGCAAGTTTAAGAAGTTGAGACGAGGAAGATTACCAATCACGTTGCATAGAGTTAATGCAATAAAAGACGTTCGCTTGTGGATGTTGGCCATATACCGTTGCAACATCTTACAAACGCCACCTACCTACCTACTTTCCAGTTGGACCCCGTGGTTTCTTCTCGTCGTCTTCCATTGTCCACAGCCGCTTTGCAGCTCAAGTCTTAGTGGAATCCTGCAGAGCAAGCATAACTTTGAAGTTGCCTGGTTCTCGACGACAAAGCTGAAGTTTGTTCGCGCTCATCGTCAGCCTCAACAACCAGGCTCCCTTACACAGACTTCGGAGCCACAAGTCGAACATGCCTGCGCCACATGGAGAGACGGCGGCTGCTGCTACAAGCGGCTCCAGCGCTATCCAGGCTGGTAACCGCGCAAGTTCAAACGGCATCGAGAGTACGATTGCCGCTGCCACTCCGAGTCCTAGGTTAGATGCCGAGTGTAACCCCCCCCGCCGAGGACAGCACCAAAGCTGATGGGAATGAGTCTGCCATGAGTGGTGACAAAACTGATAGGCCTTTCACGTTCTGGGCTATCATTGTCTCCTTGTCAGTGACCGGTCTACTCTCTGCCATCGAGGGTACCATCATCACCAGCGCATTGCCAACAATCACCAACGCTCTCGGCGGCGGCAGCTTGTACATCTGGGTTCCCAACGCCTACTTTCTCTCCTCAATCGCCATCCTTCCCCTTGTCTCTCAGGCAAGCGACATCTTTGGCCGCAGATGGTTGCTCCTTGGCGCCGTCGCTCTTTTTACCCTTGGCAGTGGGCTGTGCGGGGGCTCGAATACAATGGGCATGCTGATTGCCGGTCGTACTGTGTAGGTTTCGGGGATCCGCCGTCGGCTTGATGTCCACCTCCTTTCTCCTTTTTTGCCCCTCACTCACACCTCTTTACTCGTCGAAGTCGACTTGTAAGCAACATCGAACCACTTGTGTGTGAGGTACGCTGGCCTCTCCACTCTCGTCCATCTTGCGTGCCAACCACCTCCCACTATCCCTCTGTTTAAATTGCTTAGCAGCTGACTCGGCATCGTGATTGATTGCAGGCAGGGCTTCGGCGGAGGCGGCATCAACCTTCTCATTGAGACAGTGGTCACGGATCTAGTACCCCTACGCGAAAGGGGAACGTACATTGCTTTGACCATGGTCTTCGCCACTTTGGGGGCGGCTATTGGCCCATTCATTGGAGGACTGATTGCGGAAAGGTCGTCCTGGCGGTGGTGCTTCTATCTAAACCTGCCCATTGGATTTGGTAAGTGCCTTTCTCTCTTTTCCTCACGATACCCTCGTCCTATCGTACATTGTCATCCTCCGGATGTCCTGTCGATTTTCAGCTGATCGCTTTCTGCAGTCGCCTTCGTCACCCTCTTCGTGTTCCTCCGAGTCACTCACGATCGCGATCAGTCGTGGAGGCGTCGTCTTGCCCGGATCGACATCACCGGCAATGCCATCTTCGTCGGCGCAATTGTGGCCATTCTCATCGCTCTTACCTGGGGCGGCTCAGCCTACGAATGGAATACCTACCACATCATCGGGCCCCTTGTCATCGGTTTTGTAGGCTTGGGCCTGTTCACCGCGTTTGAGTGGACAATCTGCGAGGAGCCTTCTTTCCCTCGCGCCATACTGGCCAACCGAACCTCCGCCGCGGCTTTCACACTCACACTTCTCCACTCGGTCTGCACTTACTGGGCCTTTTACTTCATGCCGATTTACTTCCAGTCGGTCAAGGTTGAGTCGCCGTTTACGTCAGGTATCTACACCCTTCCCATCTTCGCAGGGATACTCCCGTTTGCCATGTTTGGGGGCCTGCTCCTCTCAAAAACCGGTCGTTACAAGCCCATCCATTTTGCAGGATGGGGTGTTATCACCGTCTCGTTTGGCTTATTCAGCCTTCTAGGTGTGGAATCCACGGCTGCCGCTTGGGTGTGCTTCCAGCTCCTCCTCGCGGCTGGATCTGGCCTGCTTGCTGGGGTTCTCCTTCCGGCGATGCAGGCCCCACACGAGGAGAGTCTCATGGCGGCCACCACGGGTATCTGGGCTTTTTCCCGAGGCTTTGGTGCCGTTTGGGGTGTCACGATTCCCAGCGCAGTTCTCAACAATGAAGCTCGAGTTCACGCCGAGTCACTCGTCGCAGACCCCAATCTTCGCGGGCTTCTCACCGGTGGCAAGGCATATCAGTTTGCCACGGCTTCCTTTATAAGCAGCATCAAGGAGCCAGATGAGCGTGCCCAAGTCTTGCTCGTATTTAGTCGCGTGAGTGTTCTTGTCCGGCTCTTCTCTCGTTACCCAAGGAAAAGCCATGTTGACAAAAACCCACTCCCGGCCGGGTCGCGCCATCGCAGTCCTTGCGCACTGTTTGGTATGTGGCAGCCGCCTTTGCGGGACTAGGACTTCTCGTTACGTTCGTGGAGAGGGAGATCAAACTCAAAGACAAACACGAGACCAAATTTGGCATAGATACTCAACCCAAAGAGAAGGCTGAAATGGAGATGAGCGGTAGTGCTTAGGCCGACGAAGTATGTGAATCAACCCAAGGACTTGGCGAGATTGACAGTAAACCTAAGGCCAAGCCAAGCTCGGTTACCTCCGTAGGTGGCGGAGAGGGTTCGGTGCAGTCGCCACGAGCCGGTTCTGTGGTGTCAGCGTCTATTTCCGGCTCAGTGATGACGGTATAACGGGTTGGAAAGGCGATATTAACTTTGTCGCAAGTTCATCATAGGTAGGTAGCGTATAGGAGGCCAGCCGAGTCCTCTTACAATTCACAGCTTTCTGCTGAAGTGCCATCCACTGCATGCCATATCGTCCAGCTGCCATGACTGGAGACCAAGCCTGATGCAAGACTGCCACTCCTCCACTCTGCCCGCCGTGTTCCGCTCGTACCATGTGACGTGGCCGTGCACACAAACTTCTTCGCTGGGTTCTCTCAGATGACGCCGGCGCTGCCATGGGTACGGCAGTCTGCAAAAGCGTTTTCGAGGCCTGGGCCATTGATACCGGCGATGGCTTGTCGAAGGTTGTCCAGGAGCTGTTCACATATTTGCATGACGAGACGCAACTGAAAGTCGTGGCATGACCCGAGCGAGAACCCGTCAATGCTCAGCTCTGGCATGAGGGCGTACGAGAAGTCGTCTGCTCGCACAAGTTCGTCACCTCCATTCTGGGCCAAGTCCTGCAGAATGCAGCAGGCGTGAGTGTAGGCTGTTTCAAGACGGGTGTAGATGCTGAGCGCCAGAAGCGCCGTGGCGCGGTCCCTGGCGACCGTCTGCACATGGTGTCGCTGTCGGTCGCCACGACCACTGCTGCTCTCCGCCCGAGCGGCGTCACCAGCCGCTACTGTCTCCTTTTGAACAGTCGGGATCTGTTTGATCATGCGCCTTGTCTGGGCGGTTAGGGCAAAGAGACGGCCGAGAGCGAGATCAGCGAGGCTGGCGCGCGAACGGCGGTCCACAGCTAAAATGGCATCATCGTGTAGTGGATGTAGCAAGACGGCAATGTGCAGATCGCATAGCTGCTTAGTGAAATTGATTCTCTGTCTGTCAGTCGCCGGTGAAGGGGCCGGCCCTTCGCCCTTTTGCCCCTCATTTGCGTTCGGCGAGCTGGTGCCATGGTTTTGGAGACTGTGGGAGGGGGCGACCGAGTCCGCAAAACTGTTCCGGCCGAGTAAAACCTTCAGCGAGTTTCCACAAAAAAAGGCAAAATATCAAAGGAAGCCGGAGCATCTTGCACCCACCTTGCGGGCAGTGCCCAGATGTCCGAGGCCAGTGCCCCGCGGCTGGAAGCGGGTGCGGGTGTCGACATGGTCGGCGTGGTGCCCAGAACAAAGGGCACGGCATCCAGGGCAAACAGGCTCGACTGGGCGTAGATGGACCGGCCACGATCAGTCCCATGGTTTGGCAGATTGGCGCTGGACGAGGCCAGCGATGCTGCGGATGTGTGCAGATGGTCCTTGGCCGCGGGATCGACCGGAGAGGCAGAGGAGGACGTTACTCTGGAGTTGCCGTGGGCACTCCCTACCCCGGTGTCGCGCAACGATGCTGAATCCGGGTGCGCGAAGGACGGGACCTGGCTCGGGCGGCGGCCCATGGGACGGCGTGGGGGTACGGTGCAAGCCGACTTGGCTCGTGTGCACCGGCGGCATTTTCCCGAGCTGCCGTCCCTGACACATCGCAGTTTCTGACCACGGCATCGGTCACAGGCCGCTTTCAGATCAGTTGCTCCTCCTTCATTGCTGCCAATGCTGCGGCCGCCACCCGCTCCCAACTCGGGCTCGTCAGGCCGTTGCTGGGTGATGTACTGACGGGGTAAGTTTGCCATGTTTGTTGCAAGTGGGATGTTATTGTGAGGTTGCACTGCTGCTCGCCGTGTGCTCAAACGACAAGAGAGCAGGAATGATTAGCAAGACTACGACATGTTTGGCGAGCTGCAGATTGGTAGGATCAGACCCCGGTGTCTTTGGAGCCTAGCATTCGGCAAGCCTCGGGCCCAAGTTTGGCAGGTCGCCAGGGTTCACCAACCAAGCTCGCCAAGTAACCTCAGTGCGCAGTGCTCGCATCCATGGATCATTAGCGATGTGGTACTCGTAATTAAACCCGCCGCCTAGGGGATGTTTCTTTACAAGCATAACTAGGTAGTAGGTGCTTCAGAAGCCTCCCCACGTCGCGTCTCTTCTCTAACGGACTCTTTTTCTTCGCATCGCGTACCCAATCATCCATATTGTCACGATCCAGTCACCTCCAAATCTGATCATCGCTCGCCATGCGAGCAGACAGAAGTCTTCGCACGCTGGTGCGGTACGCGATCGTCAGCATTGCAATGTCAACAGAAGTTAGCGGCAGCCAGGATAATTTCGCATCCAGCGGAGTCGCTTGGGGTTCCCTTCGCTGCGCCCAAGACGGACCTTCAACCCTACCCACACCGACTTACGGCAACGAGACGGTGATCTTCGACGTCTGCAGCCAGGTCATCATCAACGCGCCCCCCGCCGCCGTCTACAACGCCCTGCTCGACTTCCAGTCTTACAGCCTCTGGAACAGCTTTGTGGTTGACGTAACCCTGCCCAAGGACGTGCAGAAGACCCCTGATGATCTCTACATCGGCACGAAGATGGTCTTTACGACAAAGGGCGTCCTCCCTTACATCAACACCACCAGCACCGAGACCATCACCGAGATGAATCCAACCCAAGACCCCGGCTACCTTATGGCGTCGTGGCGGTATGACGACGGGCTTGGCGGGACGTTGCAACGGGCAGAGCACCCGACAATTCTCGTGGACCAGGGTGACGGGAGCACTCTGTGCGTGTCGTACGAATCATATTATTCCGGTTTGCTCGCGCCTGTTCTGCGGCTCTCGCAGGGAACGCTGCAGAAGTTGTTCGTGCAGCAAAACAACGACCTCAAGGCGTACGTTGAAGGGAAGCGGAAATGAGGAGCTGAAGACTGAATTTGGGTGAGAACTTATGCAAAGATTTGCGACATTTTCATTGTTGAGCATTGGGTGGCGTGCGGATAGAGCACAACACAGCCTGGTCGCTCCGTCCGTCGTCTGTCATTCGTCTTGTGCTGGATGAACCGGAAGCGAGAACCGGAAGCGAGCGCACGTGTATTGGAGGCAGCAATTACCCTGAAGGCACTATGCTGAGAATCGGATCAAGCAATTTGTCGAACTCGAAGTCCCAGTCCAACTCAAGTGGTTCCTGTGATGTGCCAAAGTTGCCGGCGTCATTGGCCTCCCAACCAGCATCAAGCCCGCTGCCGTCAGCTCCGTGTAGCTCTGCAAACTCCGGAGGTGTGTAATCCGTCTGCAATGTCGTAGCGGGTGTCGAGGTTGTCCCTGGTTCGGTGCTGGGCTCTTCTTGTGACAGCAGCGGCGTAAGGGCCCGCTCACTATCATTCGTCGTGCCGCGATCCGCCTGGGGACCGTATTCACTCAGGGGTGTTTGCGACTGCTTGTAGAGACTGAGCAGTCTTGGTTGTAGGCTCAGCACGATCTCAGCGACGCGGGGACGGACGCGCTCTTCCACGTCCCGGAACTCGGCGCGAAACAACGCTTCCAATTCCCGGCGCACGAGCGTCGGCATCTCGCGGCGAACAAATGTTGCGTAGTCTTCCAAGTTCTCGGTGACAGACAAGCCCTGGACATCAAATTCGTCATCTTCTTCATTGTAATCTTTGGTGTGTCTGTTAGTAGCGATCGAGGGCAGGCTGCAGGGCCATGCGGACTCACAAGGCGAGGGAATGGAGCTGGGATCGTCGTCCGGGAAGAGTATCATGTAAATCTCGCGCCACTTCGCCTCGTCGGATGTATCGGCATGCGCTTTTTTTCGGCTCCGGAGCCTCTTCTCCTGATTCTTAGTGAAGCCTTCGTGAAGCATCCGATTTTCCTGCACGACACAAGGCGGGTCTTGCTGGAGATGGGACTGGAGTAAGTCGTCCGTCTTGAACACTTCCCAGCATCGCGGGCATTGGATGGGGAGCGCATGACGCCTGTAGAGATGTGTCCTGCAACAAGGCCAGTCAGCTGAGGAAACCCGGGCAGAGGGCAGAGGGGCGTACTTGACTCGGTGCACCTCGTCCCATCCCGGCCCCGGACACGATGTCCACTTTCGATACTTTTTTACATTTCGCTTGAAATAGGGGCATGCGAATTTCTTGCTTCCAAATTCCGGAGTAGCCCGGTAGCCCCGCTTGCTTTTCTTACGTCTACCGTCACCGTCTGCACTGTCCGCCACGACAGGCTCGGAGGGAGCTGGGGGCTCGGAGTGAGCTAAGGGCTCATCTACCTCGGCTGCCCTTTTCGTCCCCGAAGAGAAGTGGGGGTCTGCAAGGGTCTCGCGGGAATGAGAACTCTGCTCAAGAGTATACCCCTGGTGGGCGTAAGGAAAAATGTGAACATCGACGGGTGGATCTGCGGTTGCTGGTTGGTGCGTCGGAGGCTCACTCGCCGGAAACCGGCGAAGAGCAAAGCCTATGAATGGGAGCTGCAAATCGGGATGACCAGTCGGCAAGGTGTTCTCGCTCGGTGCGCCATTGAGCGCAGTGAGTCCGAAGGGCCGGCCCGGCGCACCAAAGGCTTCCTCATCATGAGAGTCTAGGCTAAACAAGGCCCCGGTCTCGCAACCCATGTGTCCCTGCAGGGCGGAACTGCCGTGCGAGAACACGGGTTCTTGCGCCACTGCTTCGTCAAGGTCTATAAGTGCCTCAATGTCGGTATTGGTGCTTGCACCCACGTTGACGGAAGGCCCGGGGTCTTGGTGCCTCCTATCCAGACGAAGCCCGCCCTCCAGTCCGCGAAGCATCCGCGATCGACTTGCGTCCGCTTCGCGCTGTTCACTTTCGGCCGACAACCCGTCCCATCCGGTCCAAGACGTCGAAGCCGGCAGGGGTGTCTGTACTGCGGGTTGCTGTGGCACCAACGGTGAGCCAAGGCTGCCGACTACGGGTTCCGCTGGGGATATTCTGAGGAGGCGGGCATGGGGTCGGACGAAGCTGATCGGGCGTGGTGCTTGCGGTGGAGGGGCTGTCCCGAGGGGCGCTCTTCTGGTACTTGTCAAGCTATTGAGCGAAGGAGACAGGCCGAGAATCCGATTCGGCAATGCGTTGGCCACATTTTGTTCTCGGACGGTTATGGCTGGAGGTGGCACAGCGGCAGCGGCTGGCGCGGGAGCAGGAGGGAATCCGCCGACCAGAACTGGAGCATCGCGGGCCGCGTCTCTTCTAAGGGATCGGGACCCGACTGGAGCGAGCGGCCCAACTACGCTGCCGCGGGTTGATCGCTTCTTCTTGGCGGTGGCCTCGGGCGCTCTCTCGGGTGCTGAACGCCGCGTCTTTGCCTCCCTAAGGCCAGCAAGCTTGGAGTCGAGAGCAGAACAAAAGCCCTTCATGATGCGGTTTATCGTCTCCCACCGGGCGAGGTCAGGCAAATCTCGGCCACAGTCGTCCTCCGAGTCCTCCACCGAATCGGGACTCGGACACTCGTCGGTTGAATCAGCGGCCGCCATCGTGTGATTGTTGGATGCAGTGCTGATAGGGCCAGCTACCATGCCTAGAGCGTCGTCGGGCGCGCCATGGCGGTTGTCAAGGTTTCGTCGTGGCAGCGGCACGCTTTGCCCCGTGTCGCAACCCTCAACGCGCAAATGATGAAACTCGTCGACCAAGACAGCGACGTCAGGGGAAGTCTGGGGCGGCGATGAGTCGCGGTCACCGGCCCGACGTAGGGGTCCCGCCATCGGCAATGAATCAGGCACCTAGATTAAGGTACCTAAGGTAGTTAGGTAGTTTATGCTTGGTAGATCGAAGGCAGGCAGTTGATCGTTGGATCCGCACAATCAGAGTTAGAATGTTGCCGTATTCAAGCCTCGACAACAGCCAAGGCCAGGCGCATTCGCGTTGCGAGCCGGTGCAGAGTGAGGCTCCCGTTGAAGCATACGCACTGCAGGGGACAGCCATGCGCAGTTGTGCACAATCCAAAGCCAACAGCAGTTGCAGTCGTCTTGGTTGCGAGCCGCGCACGTGATGTTGCCTAGGATTCAAATCCCTTCCCCACTGTGGCACCTGAAAGCCCTCGCAGGTGCAGGCCAGTCGATGCTGCCAGTCCAATCCAATGCCTGCCCAAGCTCCGTCCGTCCAAAAAAACGCGTACACCAACAGCACCCACCACACCACTTTGCACCACATCTTCGTCAAAACAAAGCCATATTGATCGATTTTACGTGCAATCTAATGCCCTGTTGGTCCTCCATCTGCATCGTAGCAAGCCTTCAAGATTTGGGGTATCTGGTCGGCCCAGCGATTGATTGAAGCTTGGCTTAGCGACTTTCAACCTTCCTCTGCAAGTTCCTTAACGATGCGGTCCTCCCAACAGGGCCGATTACGTACGGCCTGTTTAGGTAATTGCCATGCCTTCTCAATCAGTTGTACGAAGGAAATCGATAGTCCCTTGAACCCGACTCTTCTTTAGTGTTGTATGATGATGGAAGCCCATTGTTGCTAAGGAAATTATATGGTTTGAAGAGGAAATGCGCACGAGGATGCATTTTGTTGATGGTAGATGACAGGGGACAAAATCGGTTTTTGGTGTACGCGTTTTTTTGGCCGGGGGGAGCCAAGCCATGCAGTACTCAAATGAGCGGGAATAATTAGGTAACGTTAACCTATCCACACTCCAACAAGCTCTAGCAAAGAACCGCAGCCATCCAAACCTACCTGTTGTAACCTACAGGTAGGTACCTAGAAGTGACGGGCGGGTCGTGCTTCATTCGACCTTCGTGGGCACAGGACTTTTGGGCAACCGTGATCCGCGCGCACACAGTGACGACTGACGACCCGAGTGACTCACCAGTGCCAGACCCTGGACGCGACAGCTGCGAACCATCGGTATTCCGTACCTGGTAAGCTTTGGGCCTGGTCGGGCCCCTTTTTCTCCGGCCGTTACAACCGTAGGTGAGGTGAGGGCTGCACAGGACCGAGACCCCCGTCGTTTCCCCGATATCGCCATCGTCCGACACGGCAGGGCGATTTTCTCACACAAACCTACTTACCTACCTAGACGGTTGAAGGTGTCAACCCCGTCAAAGGCTTGACACCTGCACGAACCGAACCCGAATCCCGCTCAACCCAACTCCCGTTTCAGCCCAGCTGCGTCGCGCGGGCCTGCACAATGGGCAAATTCTTCGAGGCGATCCCCGAGAATGTGATGACATGGATCCCGCAGCAGAAGATGTTCTGGATAGCCACCGCGCCGCTCTCGGCATCTGGTCACGTCAACGTGTCACCCAAGGGCGGCCTGTACTTTGGCCTGCTGGACAACCTCACCTTCTGGTACATGGACCTCACCGGCAGCGGCAACGAGACCATCGCGCACCTCTACGAGTCCGGCAATGGCCGCATCACTGTCATGTTCAGCTCGTTCGAGGCTTCGCCGCGCATCGTCCGCCTCTTCGGCCACGGCACCGTGCTCGAGCGCGGTACCGCCCCATTCGACGACTTTGTCAAGAAGCATGACGTCGACGTCATTCCCAGCTCGCGGTCCATCATCATCGTGCGCCTGCACCAGGTCATGAGCTCGTGCGGATACTCAGTCCCCTTCTACGAGTTCAGACGCTTTCGCACAACGCTCAACGAGGTCTTCGCGAAAAGAGCCGAGAAGTTCGAGCAGGGTCACTTGGAAGACAAGAGAGAAAGGTTCGTCTGGTGCCGCGCCGTACCCGCCCCTTGCCCGAGCTCCATCTGAATTCGCATGTGCCAGGTACTGGGCCTTGAAGAACTCCTTCAGCATTGATGGCCTGCCCGGGATGCAAATTGGGCACAAAACAATGCAGGAAGAACACATCGCTCCGATCCAGAAAATGGTCGGCCCGTTGGCCCCAAAAGGGTACCACAACGACCGCAGATACAACGCATGGCACCTGGTGCTCGTGGCGGTTATATCCATGCTCTGCACCGCCTGCTCGTTGCCCCTGCTCCTAACCACCTTGCCGCGCATCAGTCACGGCTCCGCATACTAGTACCATCCCGGTTAGGCTTTCTTCCCTCCTGGGGTGAAGGCGAAGTGGTTAGAGCACTCACCAAGGAAGTCTGGTCTTATTCGTTGCCAATGCCGCCTCGTCGCCAGCTTTTACGTGTCTCCTATCCTACATGTAGCGTTCAATGCTGAACCCAGGGCAGGGCAGGGCGCTGGATGTTCTCTTGGGGTCTTAAATCAGGCAGTACTGTCCCATTACCAAGAGAGATTGCTCGACAATGGCGGCGAGCAGCGGGCAGCTGCAAGGGCAGCAGGGCGTGGCGCGAGGCAGTTTTGGGAGCTTTTTCTAACCTGCAGTTGGCGCCCCCCCCCCCAGCTGCGGCCGCACGCCAAACTTCGCCAAGACATGCTCATGGTGGCATCTAACTGCCCCAGCCCCCTTCCGGCTCAGCCGCAGGCCGCTTGAGTGCCCAAGTACGGTAAGGTAGCTGGCGTATCGCCGTGCATTCCTGCTGTTTGTCCCAGACAATAGCTGCTCAGGCGAAGGGGGGCATAATTGCCTTACCTAAAGACCTAAAGTCAGAGGTGGGACCCTTACTTGCTCGCTCATTCTTCTCCTCTCTGCTCATCCTTCAGGCCCACGTCTATCAACGAGCGCCCGCCGACAAGGTTGCTCGAGGGCTGAACTATAATTTTTTCTTCGAGTTCAATTCAACACCTACCTACCAGTCACTCAACCCACCGCCATGGATATCTTTTTTGGGATCAACTGGAGGCACTCCGCTAGCTGCGCCATCATCCTGGATCTTCTCTGGCCATCAAGCCTCCTCCTCGGACTCGGTCGGTTTGTGCTCTGTTCTCCCGTGGCTGCGGCGCACCTCGCGCGAGGGCTTTGCCTCGACGGCTACATCGACGGGCTGTCATCCACCAACAAGCACTATCGCGAGCTGTCTGTGGCAAGCTTCGAAGCCTTCGCCAAGACCGTCATTGCGCGTCACGCAGTCCTTATTCTTTGGCACCTTGGTGGTTTACTGGGCAGACTCGCTTGGATTCATCTCGGGCTCTTCACAGCCAGCTCTCTTCTCCTCCTGTATCTGGGGCCAGCCAACGTTCTCAATCACCTACTACCGCCAGTAATGTCCTTCGCAGGCAGTTTGGCGTACTTGGCCCTTGTGACAGCGGGAATGGGGAAGAAATGCCTGACGACGGTATTAGAGGCATTGGCTGTGTTTGGCACTGAGCTCGTCCGTGGAGCCCCGCGGTGCGCCCCGTTCTCTTACGCTTCCGCACCCGCATTCGACCCTAAGACTCAGATCCGACTCCTCGTGCTTCACAGAAAGCTGCCGTTTCTACGTCTCTCCGCCGAGCTGAAGACCTATTCGCTGGCCGATGCGCCACCGTACTACGCCATTTCCTACGTATGGTCTCACGGACCGCAAGATTTGCTGCGCCTGAGGCTCAACGAGATGGAGTTCCAAGTCCGGAGAAATGTGCATGACATTCTCTGGCGATGTGCCTCCTTCAATCAACCTCGACTGGTATGGATCGACACCATTTGCATAAACCAGTCCAACCGCGTCGAGCAGGGCCACCAGGTACGGAAGATGCGCGACATCTACGCAGCAGCGGCACACGTGCTGGTGTGCTTGGGTGAAGGACCAGCGATGTACGCACAAACCATGGCCCAGGAGCTGTTGGCAGTTCACCGCACCTGGGGTGAGGCCGGCCTTATGGAATACGTCGTCTGGCTGATGGAGAGACAACGTCACGACCGGCTCTTACGCGCCCGTCTGCAGGCACTCATCGGCCTGCTGCAGCATCCGTGGTTTCGCCGAGTCTGGGTCGTGCAGGAGGCGGTTGCGGCACGAAGAGTGACTTTCTTCTACGGCAAGACGTCATCTGAGCTCAGCACCTTCTATGGCCGCCTCAATGTCCTCCTTTCTGGACCTCTGGTTGCACAATACGCCGCGCTGGCAGCGCAAACGGGGCCACCTGGTGCACAGAGTCGGTTCTTGGGCATTTTGAGCATGCCCTTCATTGTGGCCTACCGCATTGAGTACAGCATGCTGGTGCCTCGGGAGCTCAGCCACGTTCTCCGAGTTTTTGGCGAGCGAGAAGCCACAGTGCCTATTGACAAGCTCTTTGCTCTAGTTGGTTTGTCGAAAGAACACGAGGACCCCTTCTTTGACAGCCTGGTCGATTACCGTCGAGAGACAAGCGACATCCTCGTTGATCTGGCCCAATACTTTGTTGACAAGGGAGAATTCTTCGGGTTGCTTGATCTTGCCGGAATCGGATGGAGACGAGGCCACTCTGAGCTTCCCTCGTGGGCAGTCGACTGGACGACAAAGCGCGCGGGAATGCCACTGAACTCAACCTTTTCGTCTGCTCGCATGCGCTACCGAGCTACAAGAGATCGGGGGTGCTCTGTGACTCGCGCCAGCGTCCGGAACCGAGTCTTGATTCGTGGGCAGTATGTTGACAGCATCAAAGTTCTGCTCCCCAAAGTCGAGGAACAGGAGCAGATGTTATCGGCCGCTTTTCGAATGGCGGCAGTGCCGGACCAAGCCTACCAGCTAGCGCAACGATTCACCCAGGACCCGTACCCTTACGCAGGCGTGCAGCCCCTTGCAGAGGCTGTCTGGCGCACGCTGATTGGGGATAAGACATACTCGGAACGTCCAGCACCGTACCACTACATTCATTCGCTGAAGACCCACCTCGATCTCCTCGGTCTCGACGGCATGGAGCAATTTGTCAAGGCCCAGCTGTCCGGTATGCCTCTCCAACCTGACCTGTTGGAAGAATTTCAGAGGAAGTTCTCGCCTGCTCACCAACAAGAGATTCGCAAAGCCAGTGAGGACTTCAACAACATGGATCTGCTGTATGATATCGGCGAAGGATCTAGCCCCTACATATTTTGTGTCACCGAGAAAGGGTATATTGGTATGGTCCCGGAGCTTAGTCAAGTGGGAGATGATATTTGTCTTATATTTGGCACGGAGGTACCTTACGTATTGCGACCCAACACAACTTTTGGAGGGCTACCGCATGCCGTCGACCCTTGGAAGATGGTAGCTGAGATGAACAAGCCCGACGTGCTCAACCGACGATACCAACTCGTCGGCCAGTGCTATGTTCACGGCATCATGGACGGGGAGGCGCTGAACTCGGATGAGGCGAAGGAAGATTTTCTGTTGTACTGACTCGAAACCGCCAACACTCTGTTAACCGAGAGGCAGCAGGTCATTACCCAAATAGGGTTCGCTCGAGTCGAATACGTGTTTCCTTGCCGCGTCGTTGACTTTCTCTCTGTCGACGTTGATTGCAATTTGACTTGATAGTGAGATCAAGCGTCACTGTGATCACCAACGCGGGAGTGGAGCTTGTCCTTACAGCGGGTACATTTGATTGCGCTGCGTTGGCAAGGCATCCCAGGACGCCAGGTAGAAATGAGTGGCAATAACAAGGTTTGAACAATATCTTCGATTGACTGTCCAACCCACTACCGTATGAAATCCGACCATTGCACTCAACAACTTGGCCGAGCACTCGGATAGCTACCTAGCTCGACACCCCATGAGAAGTGATCTGTGAGATAAAATGTACATGGAGCATCGGCAACGCGGCAACGTCGCGGCGGCACCAGCCCTCACCACGGGAGCTTCTCGCCATCGTACCGGTAAAACACGCCTGTATCTTCGTTCCTCAGTCCATGCAGAACGCGCAGCATCCCTCCGATGCTCTCGTGCGGTTCGAGGATGGCACCGTCGCCACCCATCCTCGTCTTAACCCAACCGGGGTCCATCGAGATGACCACCACGCCGGGCAGGTGCTGCTTCAAGTCCTCACTCTGATGGACCGTCAACATGTTGAGGCCTGCCTTAGAAATGGAGTACCCAGCGGACTTGCGTGGCTTCAGGTTGGAACTGAGCTCGTGACTGCCCAAGCCCGAGCTCATGTTAAGGATGCGGACGTTCTGGGATAGCAAGCCGGCGTCGAGTAGCAGCTCGACGGTTTTGGCCGGGCCGACGACGTTGATGGCGATCTGGGCCTGCAGCTCGTCCGGGCCAAGGGTGAGCGAAGACTGTGACGAGGCGAGGTTGACGCCAGCGCTGTTCAGCAAGAAGTCGACCTTCTTATCGCCGCCAAGAACACGCGCAACCTCCTTGACAAAGGCGCGGATCGAGACCACGTCACCGGTGTCGCATTCGAGGATGTGGGTGGATGCAGAGGCCACCGCCTTGAGTTCGGTGAGGTCAGAGCTCAGGGACCGCGTGGTGGCGATGATGGTGTTGTCGCTGGATTGCGCCAGCTGTCGAACGAACTCAAGCCCAAGCCCGCGGTTCGTGCCGGTGACGCAGTAAACGGGCATCTTGCTAGGGCAATGGTGGGAGAAGACAGCAGGATGTACTGTAGACGGGGGGCTTGAGCCTGGGTATGAAGGGCGAAAAGCAAGGCTGTGCTTGAGTCAAGCTAAATTGGTAGGGAAGTTTGGCTTATTCGGGGCAAACAGGTTGGAAAACGAGGTAAGGTAGGTATCCCAATTTAGTGAGCCAAGATATCTGCGCTGAAATTGTGAGCATAGGATTGAGCATGCCACATAGAGCCCTCTGGATTAATGAAAAAGCTAGCTCGCTTCCCCGCACACGGAAGAGAAGGGAATCTTCCATACACTAGGATCTCTGCTGGAGACTGGCACCCACATGGCGCCGCACCCGGGGGCCGAAGCCAGGCGCCAGACGACCCCGTCGTTGACGTCGCGACTCCACCACCGCTGTAACTTTCGAGTTCGGGATGTGGAAGATGGAAGTTTGTAGTCGGGTTAGGGTAGCGTTCCAATACCCACACCGTCAGTTTCTTACCTCCTAGGGTACCTACCCACCCCGTGCCATACCCAGACACTCAGAGTTCGTTCAACAGTGACTCAGGAGGCAGAGACTGCGGCTTTTAGTGGCGTGATCCTACTAACCCGGTGCTGTTAGCGCGGCGGGCCCGGCTAGCCTTGTACAGCACGCCGGCCTGAGTGACTTTTCGCCGCAGCCAGGAGGTAATGTCCTGCACGCCGTAGACTGGACAAAATAGTGGACGCTGAGCTGCAGCCCATGACCTCGAGATCGCACCTGCTCTGGCATAGCCAGATCACCCCAAGGCTTAGCTGCGGGTATAAGTCAAGCAAGCAGCTCGCGGCTAGCTGTCATTCGTGTCTCGACACTACCCATCTCGGCTGCCCGGCTCAACTTGGAACCTGCCTTATCTACACAGTACTCCGTACGTTTGCCTCTTCATCAGCATCCAGCATCAGTCTTGTACAAGTTAAAAGCGCGCCAACTCGCACTCATCCGAAGGTGTAGATTACGAGGTAACCGATATGTGGAGGAAAAGACAAGCCCAGAATCCCCGTCGGCTAGCGCTCACCGTCGTGGCCAAGGAGACGCAAGCAACGACGCCAGACATCGCAGCAGCGTTACCCTACCTGAGGCCTGGAGAATCCGAAAAGCTTGTGCTGGACACTCTGCCAGCGCTCGACCCGGCAAAATGCCCACGGTTCACACTCCCTCGCGAAAAGGGCTTACAAAATGAAGCAATGGCTTGCGGGACGACGGTGAGAGTCTGCAACATTGACTCATTCGACGCCGCCATCGATATGCCCTTCTCGGTGCTTGGCATTCCGGTCAATCCACCAAAGGCCGCCCGAGACTTCGAGACAGACGTCTGCGAAAAGTTCAAATTTCTTGCAGCTGCCCCGGAGCACCTCGACCGTTCGGCGGCCGCACGGGTGGCCGTGCTGAACATGGCATCAGACAAGAACCCCGGCGGCGGTTGGCTCAGCGGCTCATCGGCTCAGGAAGAAGCACTGTGCTTCCGCAGCAGCCTGGCGGCATCTCTGCATCGTCGCCTCTACCCCATCCACCGTCGAGCGGGCTTGTACACGCATGATGTGGTCATTTTCCGCGAATCCATGAACAACGGGCACAAGCTCATGGTTCCCGACACGCCTGTGGCTGATCTTCCTGTGGTCAGCGTGCTCAGCGTGGCGGGCATTCGCCGACCGGAACTGATGCCGGCTGGAAGACTTGGCGAGCAGATTGCAGCAACATCCGTACCCGTGGACGAGCAGGCCCCGGGCAATCATTCAGGTTCGGACCATGTGCAACTTGGATCACAGGATGACAAGGGCAAGCGAAAAGGCAAGGGCAGCAGCAGGCCGCCCGGAATCCCGCTCGTGTTCGCCGATCCCGCTGCCCGAGAGCTGACCAAGGACAAGATGCGCTTGTGCCTGAGAATGGCCGCCACGAAAGGCCACTCAATGGTTGTGCTTGGGGCGATCGGCTGTGGAGCGTTCCGAAATCCGCCTCGGGAAGTAGCAAAGTGCTGGATGGAGGTGCTAAGCGAAATCGAATTCGCCGGCGGCTGGTTTAGAGAGATTTGGTTTGCTGTGTACGACCGGAAGAGAGAGGGCAATTACGAGATTTTCGAGGAAATCTTCGATGGGAAAGTCATCGGTGAGCAGAAGGTGCTTTCCACGGACATCTAGACACCCGATGGTCGAAATCTAGGGGATAGGCAGACAACAATGAACGCGACACACATACCTGCTTGCCGGAACCTCGGGTTGGTTGTGCGACGAACAACGTTTATGACTTCTCCTACCGACAGTATCAGTTCATCTCAGCTCAATTTTACCACGTACCTCGTGTCGATGGTCAGGTGGCAGGCCAGCCTTGCGTCAAGGGCATTCGAGGGATGGGGCGAGACATACAGGTCGAATGGCAACCACCACCTCGGCTCTCAACTTAGGCCGAGAAGCATTGGACCCTATCTTTGACTCTTAGGTGGATGTACATTACATTACGAGACTGTACGAATATTTGGAATGTGGCGAATGAGATGCTGGTCATTCGTGCCTTGGTGCCATCAGTCGACGCTACATCGTCCACAAGAACGACAGGGCGGCCATCCATGCATCTAGCCCATTGACCACATTGTGCTGAAGCGGGGCGAAGACAATGGCCAAGGTCTCGAAGTCGCGAGTCACATGAAGTTGCTCAATCTCCCCCACAATCTCAAAGAGCAAGGTCAGTGAGGGGTGCTCTGTTCGTGTTGAGACTACGCAGTCTCGCAGTACAGGTAACTTAACCGTCAGACGCCCCAGACATCGGCTGACCACCCCTGTGGTTTCTCCGGGCTGTACTGGGCTGTGTACTAGCAGGATTCAAGCTGCCCTGCGGCACAGCCAAGCTTCCCCGCACGCGAGAAGCATCACGTTGAAACACAGACCTGATTGTCGAGGCGACACACTTTTTGCGCCCTTCTGCTTCTTTCCACACCGCTGTAATTGAACTCAGCAAATTAATAATGGATGTCAGGCAGCCGCATGTCGCAGACGCCGGGCCTGCTCCAGACGAAGCGACGAAGCAGTACTTCCGCCACTCGTCCGCCAAGCGCATCAACACCGACGCAACCATCGTCAAAGCTCTCAAAGCCGAGTATCCCCAATACCAACTGGTGGTTGTCTCCTCCGCGGGCGTTGACTTGCTCGGATTTGCGTCGGCGGGACATGCGCGCTGCATCCAAGTTCATGAGGAGGCTCGGGACGTCCCGTCCTCGCTGGTGTGGAAACAGTACGCGCCCCCGGGTCGACGCATCGACGGAAGCCCTGGTAGCCTACAGCAGAATGTGTTATTTGCAAAGCTCCTGTACAAGTGGCAGGATGTCGAGTTCGTTCTCTATGTAGTGGACGGACGAGACGGATCCGCAAGCTACCCAGCCGTGCGCAACTACTACATCCTGACCACCGACACAAAGAAGGCAGACGCGCTTGTCATTGCCGCGGGCCAGTGGGGCAACGAGCTTCACGAGCAGGTATGGGTGTGGGACGGCGGCCGGTGGACGAAGAGCGCCGGGCTGTTCGACAGCATCCGCAAGGCTTCTTGGGACACCGTGATCCTCGATGAGGACATGAAGAAAGCCCTCATTGCCGACCACCTGTCCTTCTTCGATTCGCGTGGGACGTATGGCCGGTTGAAGGTGCCCTGGAAGCGGGGTATCATCTACCACGGCCCTCCCGGAAACGGCAAGACCATCTCCATCAAGGCCATGATGCATACGCTGTACGAGAGGAAGGACCCGGTACCCGCCCTCTATGTCCGGAGTTTGGCTTCGGTAAGGTCTCGTCTAGTTTGAAACAGCACAAATGCTCAGAGCGGAAGCAAGACTGACCAGCCTTCAGTTCGCTGGCCCAGAGTACAGTATCAGCCAGATCTTTGCAAAAGCCCGTCAATTTGCGCCATGCTACTTGATTTTTGAGGATCTCGACTCCCTCGTGACCGACTATGTGCGCAGCTATTTCCTGAACGAGCTTGACGGGCTGCAAAACAACGACGGCATCTTCATAGTTGGCAGCACGAACCACCTGGAGCGGCTGGACCCGGGCATCTCCGTGAGTAGAAGTACCTACCTACCAACCCAAGTAACGGGTAACCAGTCGAAGGGACAGTCGAGCTGACGACTTCATGGCGTTAGAAACGACCGTCGCGATTTGACAGGAAGTACTACTTTCCAGATCCCAACATGGAACAACGGGTTGCCTACTGTCGTTTCTGGCAGCGCAAGTTGGCCGACAACAAGGAGGTCGAGTTTCCCGACAAGCTGTGCAGGGCCGTCGCCGAAATCACGCACGGCTTCAGCTTTGCCTACATCCAGGAAGCCTTTGTTGCCGCCTTGCTCGCAATTGCTCGTGACTCCGATGATGCAGGTGGATGGGGCTTGGTCGATGAGGCACTGGGCGAGATCGAGAATGGCTGGGTGGGAGTGGCTGCCAGTGCTTCGACGAAAGGAGGCGAGGATGATGATCTCGAAGGTTTGGTTCTATGGGTGGAGATCAAGAAACAGGTGGCCATCCTTCGGGAAGGCATGGAGAAGAAGCCTGGTCAGGATGTCTAAGCACGCCGCTACGATGTTGGCGTTTCGAGAAGCTGGGCTTGGTTGGTGCCGGCGGTTTCACCAACCTACTCTTTTGTACTGAGTGCTGAAGCTACCATGGCATGGTAAGATAGGTATATGTAATCTGTAGGGGCTCAATATTACCAATGAAGTGAGGCTATCAGCATGGCGAGTCTCCGGTGCTAAGTCCTGGCCGTCGAGGCCCACGCCGTTGTCCGCTGCGCTCGCGGATTGTCAAAGGTCGTCGTACTAGCTGTAAGGTTCGCGCCGAACTTTATGACAAACATGGGAATTGTCATCCAATATGCATCTGTAGGTAGGCACAAACAGAACGCGCAAGGGCCGAGACACTCAGCCCTAACCCTCAAGCCTTTTGTGTCTTTCTTGACATGGGACGCATGTCTGGCTCGGCTCGCCTCACAGGGGACAGGCATGCATGCCCGATTAGTGATTATGCTGGCTGGGGTGACACAGAACACCTCGGGACGCGCCAGTGACATTTTTACGCGGCTGGGGACGGGGGGGGGGGGGTCATGCACCCATTCTTCCAACAACCCATCTCTCCGACAGCGTACTCCGTACCTAGGTACCTACCTGAAGCAAGCCATATTCCATCACCGCGTTGGCACCTTTCGTGATAAAAATGGCGGCCTATCACACCTACAACAACACGTGGAGGAACAAGGCGTGGATGGGCTGGTTCCTCTTGCAGGTCCCCCTGATACTCTGTGAGCTCCCACCTCAGATTCCGACTGCCGTCCAAGCAATGCAACATTGACCGTGCCAGCTGACTTCGCCGCGCAGTTGTCGACCTGCTCGAGTATTTGTGGCCCGTCTGGATGTACGAACCTACCGGCGCGCCGCTGCACGGCGCGTACGCACTGCTGCAGTGGTACGTGCAGATGTACGACGACCCGATCGTGCAGTGGTCGGCCAAGACGGCGTCGGGCCACGACAGCTGGATGGGCCTGTTCCTCCATCTCGAATTTTACTTCCTTTTGCCCACCGTCCTGTACGGCTTCTACCGCTTGGCTTTGCAGCGCCGCGGCACGTCGGGCGCGGACGAACTGCTGTTCCTCGTCTACGCGCTTGAGGTGGCATTCACGACGCTGGTTTGCATCCACGACACCTACTACCTGGACAGCGCTGTCTACTCGGAGGAGCTGAAGCGCACCTTGCGGTTCCAGTTCTACGCACCTTGGTTCCTTATCCGTGAGTTGCCAGCTGCCCGGTCCCTGTTGGCACGAATTGATCACCGGTCTGACCTATTGCCGAAGCGTCTGTCGGGGCTATCGACATGGCCTCCAGAATCTTGGGCCGCATCAAGGCAGCTGACGCTGTTTTGGGAGCGCGCAAGTCGCAGTAGATCCAAGCTTTCAGCAACACTGACAGTGATGGAGCCGAGGAAGAAGCGGAGAAACAGGGGTCCCTGCAGAAGCTCTCGTATGAAGATGTGAAGCCGTCTGATGCCCCATTCAAAGCGGCAGCTAGGTAGCTAGTCAATTGCCCTCTTCTGGTATCCCCAGCCATTGCCCACCCCGTTCAAGCCGTACCCGAGTGGCGTCGCGCCACCCAGGCCCCTTCCTCTGAGCCGCTTCGGCAGGATCGATCCGAAAAAGTACACGGCCGAGACCATCGCGCCGGCGCAGAACGACACCAGACTGTAGAAGACGGTGCTGGCGTAGATGTGGCCGCCCATGCCGGACCACTCGACCTTGCCGCCGACCTTGGGCAGCGCGGGAGTCGGGAACCAACGCACGCTGAAGGTCAGAGGCAGCGGGTCGCCAATGACCAGGCGGCGGGTCGCGCTGCCCTCCATGTGTGTGAGCGGGCTCGTGCTGTAGGCGGTGGCGCTGTCGAGCACGCCGCTGTCGTGCGGGTGGATGTGATGCTTGGGCGTGCTGTGCAGGAGCACGTTGAGGTGGGTGCTGATGTGCATGTGGCTCAGCTGCAGCGTGCCGGCCAGCGCGAAGACGAGCGGGATGTACTCCTGCTGTGGCGGATTCTCGCCGGCCACCTCGGCGTGCGCGGGCGGCCGTGCGGGCAGGCGGCAGGAAAGGGGCGCGTCGCTGTGTATGTAGAACTCGAGCAGGTGGAAGAAGGGGTCGCTGACCATGGGGATGGTGCAGTTCTGCTCGCCCTCGATGCCGTAGTGGAACTCGAGCGGGTTGTTCGTCTCGTTGCAGACGGGGAAGGGAATCCACTGGATCTCGTGCGCCGCATTTTCGATGTGCTCGCCCGTTTCACTGCAGCGCATTCGTTGCCCGGACGGTCAGCCAGTCAATCCACGCAGGCGTTCATCCAGGGCATGCAGACAGACGTCTACTCACGAGCTCCGGTTCATGCACTCGATGCGGATCGGGGCGCCGTAGTGGTACGACGGCAGCGCGTCCTCGTGGCCAGCAGCCAGCGCCCCCGCGGCCAGCGACGCCACCGTAAGCACAAACAGCGCCAGGCGCGACCGCTGCAACAAGTCCATTGTGGACATCGAGTTCTGTGTCGGCGAACTAGGCAACGTTATGGCGCGCGCCAATACATCTTCGAGGTTGTGCACGGTCGGGGTGAAGCGGCGACAAAGGAGAAACTTGGGCGTGTCCAGTGTGCTTCGCGGCCTGGATTGTCGAGGCGTGAGCAACGGAGTGGTAAGGCAGGTAAGTTACAAGTACAGGGGATGTATCGTACCATTCAGACGCTTGGCCAAGTTGCCAAGAAATTCGACACCTACAGGTGCGGCAGCTCCGCGACCCGCCACAGAAGACTCTGCGCAAATACGGAGCTGAGAACCTCAAGAGAGCTGCAGAAGACGTCGGTGAAGTATGAACCTGAGGGGTTACTATCAAAAACAACAGATCGGCGGGTTCTTGCTGCGCGACGATACGTGAGAGGGCGGCCGTCGAGCATCCATTCTGGGAATCGGCACGTACTACGTAGACCCACTGGGACAAAAGAACCCCCTGATAAACGAAGGCCGCAACAAGGCCATGGGCGCCAGCTCTGCGTTAACCTCTAACTTGCAATGATTTGTGTCTCTCCAGGCCCGTGTCTTTGTTTGTGCAGATGTACCAGCGACCTATGTACAGTGTCCGGCATGGCATCTGCCTCTTGCCAGGCCACTCCGTGCGAACCGTGCTCATGCATGCACAGGCGAAAACATGCTCGCCACTAAGTGCACCCAACTCGGGTCGAGCTGATTGCAATGTCGTCGTACCAGAAGGTATTGGAGTCACCACCATACGACTCCCAGCCGAAGTAGACAGCCGTCGGCTTGGGCTTAACCGAGCTCCTCTGCCACTGCGCCGCGTTGGCGTTGGTTTCACCCTTCTTGGACGTCAGGCCAGCAATGGCCTTGCCGTTCAGCCAGGTCTCGACTGTGCCATCTGTGCCGATGTGGTATTCGAAGCACTGCCAGCTCCCGGTGGGGAGAGCGGTGGACGTGGCGATCCCCTGCGGCGAGAGATCCGGGAGGGTGGCATCGTCCGACTCGCGGTTGTACATCAGGATCTTACTCTGGCCACCAATGCGAAGATGTTTGTTGGAGCCTTGTGCCGGGTCCGGCATGGTGATGAAGGATACGTGAGAGTCGGTGAGCGACTTGGAGGCCTTTCTATATATGGTGTCACAATGGAATCAGCAGGCCGTTTCTGGGCCGTCCCGTCATCGCCCTCACGTAGCACGACTTACACGTATGCCCGGACATAGAGATCCCCGCTAGGAACCTTGGTGGTTCCGAAGAAGATGTGGCCACAGTATCCGCCCGCACCGTCCACGCGGATCGAGTTCTTCCCGCTGTGTGCGGTTGAAGTATCGAGGCTCACTTTCCCACCCTGGTTGCAGTCAGGAGCGTAGATGGGCCAAGCAGTCTGATCCCAACCCTTCTCGAAATCGTCCGTCACCTGGCCCAGAGAAAAGGGCAGCACGGCCAGGGCGAGAAGCGCGGTTTGGCGAAACATGGTGGATGAAAGGGGAGGTGCCGTTACCAATGCAGGAGCGTGGGAAGTTGGCCATACGACGGTGGTACCACTTACCTATTTATGTTGTAAATCGTATGTGGCTACAACCCAGGAGGTCGAGCGACGTTCGGCGTCATGATTGCTTGTATGGATCGGGTCTCCATCTTCCCCGCGGTGTTCAAATTGGTGCTCAATCTGGATGTTCCGAGCGCGGCTGTTGCTCATGCCGCTTAGCGCTCGCTCGACAAAGTCCTAATTAACACTTAACAACCGGCCGCGTCGGACCGTGGGCAAGGGGTCCCCTAATATATCCCCCACATGCCGTCCGCGGTTCTTCTGTCGATCCCCGGCGCACATCGCCGTAAACCCCACGGTCCTGCTCCAAAGCGATGTCCTCTGGACGGAAGTTGGGGGTACAGTCCCTGCCACCCAGGCCAGCCGCGTACAAAATAGGAATCGAATCCACCAGACTTCGCTTTGCATTCTGGATGTTTGCTCACCTTGGTACTGCTCCTCTTTGCGCGGCAGCTATGCCTGCCTCCTTATATCCCTCACTCTTTTTACTGTTACGACAACCTTGGCCGGGAAGTTTGCAAAGGAGGAAAAGGAAATGATCATTGGTGACTCGGAAGCATTGAGAGCTTTCTAGGGATTGATGCGTCCAGCCTTGAGCCAGCTTTCGCGTCACAGTTAGTCGGATGACTCCAAAGCAACTCGCACAGCACAGCCAGGCGAAACAATCCATGTGCTCTCCGTTGGCAGCCAGTCAAGGGCTCGACGCGGGAATGATTTGCAGACCGCCAGGGCCTGTAGTGCCTGCCTGGCATGGCGTTGGCACGACATTCTTCTGTGCATAACCAGAACAACAAATCGTATATAACCGCAGCTGTCAAAGCTCATCCTCGTCTGAAGGGAGCCAACATAAATCATAGTGTCGGTATTGGGAATGGCCAAACTGCAACGAAAGAGACCCCCGCAAAGCTCAACCTAGCCAGCCAAGACAGCACCCCAGTTCCGAACAACGCCTGTTCGCATGCGGCCTGCCGAGTCGAGCACCTCGGCTAGTGCCGCAGGCAGCTTGACTGGAAACGCTCCGTGTCTTGCCTGCCCTCTGCGTATGAGAATACCTATACGGTGGGGCGCCATGTTGCAACAGCCGGAATGTTTGCTCGAGACGGCACCTATGCCAGGGCTTCGTAGCCGGACCCGCGCTGGTAGGCGGATCGATTCGAAAACAAGTAGTAGATAATCATGCCGATGACGGGGAACAGAAAGACGACTAGGCACCACACGAGCTTCTGCACGGGTGGGCGACTGGACTTCAGGACCTCGACTGTACGTGGGCGAGCCTGTCAGTTTGGGAGCTGCCTCATCTAGAACGTGAGCCCCGGGGGAGACTGACCAAAGACGATGATGTCCAGGATAAGCACGACGAGCCCTAGCAAGCCACCGCCAGTGCCATACTGCCAGCTGTTGTCCAGTGCAGCCGTCGAAATCGGAGCAGCGAGGCCGAGCGAGGCCAAGCACAGCTGCAGGAGCACGCTGGAGAAGAGGGCGTTGGTCGTCATGTGGAGGTTGATTGATTATCTCTGATGTACAAGGCAGTGAGGCGGCTTAGACAGCAGAGGAGTAATTTCGACTACACGTCCGCCGGACAGGTGTGCGACTCGCCTTGAGCGCTGGCACCTTTATAAACTTGCTGTGCCGAGGAGGGGTTGCGTGACGTCATGCGACTCGTTGCCAACCCAACCGTGGAATGACGCAACCACAACACCCAGTGTTCACACCGAAATTCTTTCTTATTGGATCCGCAAGAGCCACGTCGAAAGTGCACGGAGAGACTTTGTCCACTCAGCTGGCCACATACCCGGTCTCCCTCTTGTGGGGTTGGTGCACGACACAAATGCTTCCGAGCACCAGACACTCGCGTGGCTACCACGGCTACCTAGGTACCCTACGGGCCTACCTAGCAACACGGCCCTTGTGGTCAAATGGACAGTACAAAACCATAAACACATCAATTACCTACACGTGTAAGGCGTGCTAAAGCGAGGGAGTTCAGACTCGGTTTCGCTTTCCAAGAAACTTTCCCTACTTGGGAACAGTCCAACCTCGATTCTCCTTGTCGACGCGGGGGGTTGACAATGCTCCGCGGTCTACATAGATACCTCGGTAGGTAAGGTTGGTGTCAATGTAGGGAGTTATGTAGGTGGGTTCACAGTTGTGGAAGCTGACTCCCAGGTCGTGAAGGAAACGGGATAAGACTGTCTCTTTCACACTCCTAAACTTCAAGTCTCTCAAATATTCCCGCCGCAGCTGCAATCCGAAATTCTCCGTAAATGCCCGAGACACGGATGTTACTAAAGGATAGGTAGCGTGGCACCATACTGCACCTGGTGGATACGGTAGGTACCTGTCGAGGCCGGCTGTGCTGGTTGCTGCCTCCCGGCGGGCTAGTGTTCGGTCAATCATTAACAAGGCTCTCTCTGCTCGTGTCAGGTAGGTTTCAGTGAAACACCAGCTGGGTAGACAACGAGAGGGAACCGAGATTTGCATCGCTGTATCCGTACCTAGCTAAATACCTAAGCTACCTACATGCTTGGTACCTAGTCAGGCACGGGTAGGTGCCCTCCCGTCCATGCCGCGTTGCTCCCGCGATCGTCGTCTGCACCCCAGAGTTTCTCTCGGCTCGACGCGAACCATGGTGCAGTCCGGACTGTCCGTCGTCCGGCAGTCGAGACCTGTCATCCCTGTCCTTCTCATCTCCTTGACAGTGGTCCAGATTTTCCACCCATCAAATTGTCTGCGCCGGTAATATGAACGCGTAAGCCGGGTGCGATTATCACTGTTCCTGACCCCGCTGGCTAAACGAGCCGGTCGTATCCTGGGCGCTCTGCAGGCCAACCGGGTGATAACCTGGCGCGATTTGCCGGGACCCTCGCTTGCCATGTTGTTTATTTAAACACGGCCGGAGCTTCCCGACCAACCAGAAGGCCTCGGTGCAGGCATGCTTCCGGGAATTTGGAAATCAGAGTGCATCTGGAATCACCTGCGATGTCGACTTCACCGTACCATTGTAACTGAATGCAATGAGTGTTCCATGCGCGCCAATGTTGAGGCCGCCCCTGTCTGCCTACGCAATCAAACACGACGGAATGTGGAGGATGGGGAGGGGGACTGAGAGGACAGGGGTGAAAGGGAGAGATACTATGATGTAGGAAGGTACTTAAGGGCGCCGCGAGAATGCCCCGAACTAGACCATCCGCCCGGTTCCCAAGCGCGTCTTACTCCGTCACACGCCGGAGCAGGAACTCAAATACACCTCACCTACAAGCAGCTGTCGAGATGAAGCCAGTCTACCTCGCCATGCTGGTGTGCTCTTGCCTTCGGGTGGAGGCCACGCAGCCACCTCTCGCCGGGGTTGTTGCTAGACAGTTCGGTGGGGGCGGTGGTGGTTTCGGAGGCGGAGGAGGCGGCTTCGGAGGCGGCGGCGGTGGAGGTGGCTGGGGCGGCGGTGGAGGTGGTGGTGGCAATGGTCAAGTCGGTAAGTCAATGCGGGTTGTGCCGACTTGCAGTTGGCCTCGGTCTCCTCAGAACTGTTGGTGCTGACCTGGATGCCCCAGGGGACGCCTGTGACGTCGACGAGGATTGCGATGGTGATCTTGCTTGCAAGAACGAAAAGTGCGCCAATCCAAGCAACAGCAGTCCGGGAAAGCCAACCACCACCAAGCCTGGGAAGCCAACCACCAGCCCGCCGGGGAAGCCGCCTGGCAGCACTATCACCACCATCATTGTGACCAGCACCGTCTATGTTACCTCCCCGCCGAACTCCACCCCTCCGCCCAACGACACTGGTTCGACTGATGCGCCCCAGCCCACCGGCTCAGGAGGAGCCACGCCGCTCTGTGGCGCCACTCCGCAGGCTTGTCTTGGTATGTGTGAAACAGGCAATAGTGCCTATGTCAAGAGCCCGTCTGCAGTTCGGAAGTTCTGAGTCCGGTGCTGATACCTCTGCTGCCTAGGCTTCTCTTGCAAGACGGATGCGGACTGCGGCTTTGATTTGATTATTTGCGACAACGGAGTCTGTGGGCTATGATTCACTGAAGATTCGGATCCATCCATTTCAATCCAACCCTTCTCGAGTGTCGTGGTCTGGCGGCTGCGCGGCTTGATATTCATATAACTATTGTTTCGGTCCCCATGCAACGGAAAAGCCGCTGCCCCGTTGTTCCTTCCATGAGATAGTGCCGCTTACCTAGTGTTCACGTCAAGAGGAAGCTGCCCGGGGATATACGGGCAACCCTGGGCCACGGATGAGCTGTCGTAGTCCGCATGATATGAGTACTTGGTTGCAACAAGTTCATTTAGATAAAGTCGAGTCTCACGACCAGTGGAGGAAGGTCTTGGAGCAACAAAAACATCCTTGATACCTATATTGAGATTCAGGGCTGCGTCGAGGACCTCCACTACTAGGTACCTACCTACCTTACTGTACGAAGAAATTAAATTATAGCACCAACTTTAGTAGTGCACAGGTCTCGAAAAAGGACACAAAGTAGCTTACACAGGTAAACGTTCAGCCAAAACAAGGGCTTTGTTACTCGTTGCATTGACAAATGAGCCTGCAACAGCTTTGTGTGCGTAAAAGATGTCGCTGGGCTTTGTCCCCAGTGTTCTGTCAACAAGCACTACCAACGGGCGTATGGAGACATAACCCACCTCTATATAAAATATGCACACTAACTCAGACATGTATCCTGATCCATCCGTTCCAACGCACACAAGGTGGTGCGATTCTCAGAAGCTCCGGATTTCAGTGTCCAGGTCATCTCATAATCGCACCCCACCCAAGTCCTCACAAAGCAAGCTCGCACGATGGCAACCGTCCAGCCGCCTTTCACAACGTTCCCGGAGGTCGATCAGCATGGCGACGCTCCGCTTCCGCCCCCAGCCTCGGTGCGAGCGGTCATTCCTCCCTTTGATAGCCATGGCGAGCTTGCCTGTGGTGGCCACTGCCGTTATGAAGCTGAGTTTCCGGAGAGTAATGGCATGAACAACACTGCGTTGTGCACCAGTTGCCGCGACCGTACCGCGCTCAGCCTGCTGCATGACCTCCCCTGTGGCCGGCACATACTATGCCGGGAGTGCCTAGAGATGGTGGCAAACCGCGTCAAGTGGCTCATCGGGCATCACTGGACGAGTATTCGTAATATGCGTACCCACATGCAGCACATCTCGTCCCATCTTCGCCAGCATCCCGGCTTAGATGAGGAGGAGAGGATGCGGCTCCAGTCGCAGCACTCCCGCTACAGACTGGGCGTCCTCGAGTTGGCTGGCCTGGCGTGCTGCGGTGTGAGTATGAAGGTCAACCGCTTCCTGGCCTGCCTGAGCCCGGCGGTGTCACGCGACCTCTGGCTATCTCTCCGGTGGATTTCCGACTCCCCGGGGGAACAGAGATCGTGTGCCTGGCCCGACTGCGGAGCTTACTTGCCCGTGTGCTGCAGGTACCCAGCGATTGGCGACTATCGCTGGTACTGCGTCACATGCAAGGGGAACTCGATGGAATGCGCGAGGACACTGCCGGCCACGCAGCTCGAGTTCCCCTGTCTGCCCAAGGGTCAGCCAGCGCTAACACCTTGCAGCTAGATCCCACATCTCACGGCAAAGTGACGGCGGCTAGACGTTGTGACCCTGTTGAATATAGATTGTACTACCTACCGAGACGTAGACCAAACAACCTGAAAACCATCTACCTAAACTAGTAGAAGCGCAACACACCTCCTGACGTACATGGCATACGTACTCCATCGATTCACGTTTTACTTGAGCCCATCCTAGCTGAATTATGCCGTTGTTCGTGGCAGATGTGACGGAGTCTATGTCGCCGTACAGTCGTGAGTGTCAATCTACCTTGCCACCACATCTCCACCATCCGGCAACTTCCAATCCAGTTCCTGTCTGAGAAACTTCTTGAGCGCTGCCTTGATCTCGGCCACCTTCTGATTCCACGCCTGCCTGTCCTTGCTTCCATCCGCGTTCTTCCCGGGATGCAAAATTTCGCGCACGACGCCGCCGTCCCGCGACAGGTATGCGCCCAGCTGCACCACGCGCCCCTTTCCCCGCGGCGTTGAGCCACTGCCGCTTCCGCCCGCCAAAGCCGACGTCGCGGCTCTCGTCCTGAGCTTGACCATGTTGTCGTGCTCGCGGCGCGTGAACACGACAATGAAGTCGAACAGCGCAAACATGTCCCGCCGCATGCCCCGCGAGGCGTGCGCCGCGACTGCCCGCTGGACGTCCTTCTTGAACGGGTGGTCGCACCACTTGTTGTCGAACACGGCGGCCATGGGGACTTGTCCGGGCTGCTCGCCGCCCGCCAACCACGGGCGCTTGAAGGACGGGTAGCTGTAGTCCAGGCCGTCGATGAGACCGATGCAGTCGCCGTCGTTCTTGACAAAGAAGCCGGCGGATTGGATCGAGGCGATGCGCCAATCGCCGTGCCTCTGGAGTGTCTGCTGTCCGACAAGCTTGAGCAGCGCTTCGGCGACGACGCTGCGGTCGGTGTTGTAGGGGTCGACGAAGAGGATTTTGTGGTCCCGGCGCGGCGGTGCTGGGGAGGGCGATGGCGAGGTTGCCATGTGCCTTGTTGCTGGCGTCTGCTCTGGTCTTCGGCCGAGCCTCGGCTGGGGTGGCGCAGGAGGCAAGGCGGGCGCTGCGTCGGCAGCCACCAGCGGTATCAGCGCCAGGTAGTAGCTCAGGACCTTGAGGGCCGCGTCCATGTCTTCCATGATGGCCTGGATCTTGTCCGGACTGTTGTCGACGAGCGAGAACCAGAAGCGAGAAATCCACTTTGCACGGAACCCAAGATCCATGGACCGCGAGAGGATGCCCTGCTCGTAGCGGTCGAAGAGGTCGTACACCTTGGCCGCGTTGGCTTGGATCGCTTCGAGGAGCTTGGCGAGGTCTTCTCGCTCACCAGAATACAGTGCCGACGAGGCTGCCGCGGGCTTCTTCCTCACGAATGCCTCGAGGCGGATGAGGAAGATGTTGACATGTTCCATCTGTTGGCCAAGCCGAATCATTTGCTTCGGCAGGCTCTCGACGCGCTGATAGACGGCGATGGCCTTGCGGACCACGTCAACCACGGTGAGAACCGTGCCCAAATCCATCTTGCTCGATCACTACAATGACCTCGAGCACTTCGAACTCAGAGCTTGGGAATTAGAACTGAGCTGGGGCTTCCTGACTAGGCGGAGTGGACCCGGGTGCTGCATGGTAAGCGGGGTTCGCTGAGGAATTCACCAAGTACTTGGGTAAATAGTGTACCTTAGTAGTCAAAACTGGATAGCAGTTCTTGCGCCGCGGTAGCTGGACCCAACCACGAGATAGGTAGGACAGACCGTTTGACACGTAGGGGAACTGGCATTGCCTAAGCCATCCCGCGCAAGGGCACAGCCAGAGCCTCCACAGCTCTCACAGCACGAAGCAGAGGATACAGTAGCATGCAAGATCAGCCGCAGATTCATTTCAGTAAGTCCCAGTTCTACAAATCTAAGCACGGTACTGCCGGCATCAAACCCAGCCGTGGTATTCTCGAAAAGACAAGCAAGCCCGGGGACATGCGCCGTGCCCATACCGCTTTTGTCTACCTTCCCAGCCATACCGGCGAACTGCATCCGTCCATCCGTCTAGGTAGGGTATCTGCTGTATCTGCCATCGGTGGTGCCTTCATTCCAAGAAAAAGAAAAGACAGGAGACAAACCAAGACAGAGATAGAAGAGGAAATGAGTGGTACATCAACTGATGTCGGAAATCAAAGCAGACTAGCATTATCGATGAAAGGCACCTGCAAACAACGCACACCGGAGGGCCGTTGATCGGGTCATGAGACCGTCCTCTCCAAAAGGTGAAAAGATGACCTTGGAGACGAGTAGTGCTCCAATAGAACGGCAAAATGAACAAGTTATAAACATAAGCTTGAGCCGAAATGCTTGTCGTCATACATGATGAGGCCAGGGATGGCTGGGCTGTGTTCCGTGTCTACTTCCGAAGACTGGGAGGCCCAGTCCATGCCGTCCTCCGACGTATTTGGTCCAGTGTTGATGCGATTGAGCCCGCCCGTAGGCGCTCTCAAATGCGCAAGATTTCCATGTCCGAGATGCTCCGGTGTCGTTTGTGCACGCCCGTGTCCACGAGGGTGGTCGACGCCTTCCTCTTCTGTGACAGCGTGGTGAGGGGGCTGCTTTGCTGGAGCTCCGAGAATCCGGTCGTCCCGACCGTATTACTCCGCCGCTGCCGGCGAATGGGCGTGATGGGCGTGGTCACGGTCTCCATGCTTCCCGTCTTGATACCTCGGAGGGTGCCATGGTAGTACGGACCCGAAAAGGCAAGCGACTCCTGGCTTGCCTTGTCGCTGTAGATCAGCTGCTGGTTGATCTGGTTGCGGCGGAAAGCGCCGACGGCATCGGAGTTGTTGTCAAAGTGCGTAAGCAGTGGATGCGCCGCAACCGAGTCCGTCGTCGCACTCGCATTGCTCGCGGAAGTCTTAGGCCGCGAAGGGCTGGAGATGAGATCCCCGTTCCACTCGCCCCCAGACTCCTCGCCGTCAGATGAATCGTTTTGGAAGGTAACAAAATCTTCAAGCTTGAGCATGCTCTCCTCCTCGTCCTCGTCCACTCCGGCGAAATAAGAGTCGTCACTCTCTTCACCCGTGAATGCGTCGGAGGTGCAGGGGAAAAAGGCCTCGGCCGGACCGAAGGGCTGCATATTCATGAAGTCCCCAAATGTGTTGGAAGACACCATAGCGCCCATCATGATGAATCCCGGATTTCGCACAAGAGGGGAGCAGGCGGACAAGTCCTGCCCGGAGAAGTCAAGATGGAGCGATTCGGGCGAGAGGTCCAGCTGGTTCGTCCTGCGGGGGGTGAAAATGATCATCTTCCCGGAAGCCGGGTCCACGACGCCGATCGGCTTATTGTCAGACCTGTCGAGATTGAAGCGCCCAACGCGGGGTTTGCCAGGCCCGTATCGAGCAGGTCGTTCCGTGTCCGAGTCGGACGAGGCCTCCTCCGTGTGAGCCCGCCGCATCTGCTTCTTGCGCACAATGGGCTCCGGTACATCTTCTTCGGTAGTATCACCGTCGGCTGGCACAATACCAAGATTAGCACTCGCCGCACACCCAGCGGACAAGCATACTCACTCTCGTATCCGTCCAGATCCAACATCTCTGCCGGAACCGGGACGGGCGTGGGCATTTCGGTGGGGAGCTGGCTCGGCCTAGGCGTTGCCGTGGGGGTGATGTCCGCGTCTCCGGCGGCATCCTCGTCATCCGAGGCGTGAGCCGCCGTATCCAGCGCGGCGCTGTGAAAGTTCCAGAACGAATCGTTGGAGGACGTCTCGTCGTCATCCTCAATCTCACGGCGGAACGACGGGTCGAGGGCGCTCTGCTCGACGAAAATGTCCGGAAAGAAATCGTTAATGCTGTCCGAGGTTTCACTCGTCGTCGAGTCAGAATCGCTGTCGGGCACGCCGGCAAAGCGGACATGACGCTCAACAGGTGTGGCCGGGTGGTCAGGGCCGCGGCCGGCGGGGAGTTCGACGGGGGCCAGGTCCTCGGGATCGGACGGGATGCCCTCCCAACTCTCGCCGTCGTCGACGGGATCGGCCTCTGCCTCTGCCTCTGACTCGTCGTCTTCGTCGGCTTCATCCACCTCGTTCTCTTCGTCTGCATCGTCATCGTCATCCTCCAAAAGCGGCCGAGGGGGGACCAATGCCCGCTTGCGCGATGCATTGGTAATTATGTGCTCCTCCTCGGCCGCGAAGACATGGTCCTCGTCATCGTCGTCAGAATCGCTGACATCCTCAACGCCGGAATAGCCGTTGTCGTCCGAGAGGTCGATGGAGGAGGAATCAGAGTCCCGCCGCTGGGGTGCCCGAACGGGCGCGCGGGAGTATTTTTGGCGAACGTTTCGAGCCATGGAGTGGGTAGTGCAAGGGTGTGGGTAGCTCTCGACGGGGGAGGTGATGGGGGCAGCGAACGACGCACGGTCTCACGACCGAGCGGCGATGAATCTTGCAAACGGGTCGAGCCGTGGGTAGTCCGAACAGCTCCGGAGACGAGAAAGCGGGGTGCTGAAGTTTCGATCGAGGACGCCGAATTACACCGCGGTACACAACGCGTACGAAAACGGCGTGGTGGAAAGAGAGTGCGCGAGGTAAATGTAAGGTGGGTACTCTGGTGGTGTCCGATGGTCGGTGGGAGGGTCGGGGAGGAGAAGACAAGGAAAATAGTCGGCTTGGGCCTCAGACGTCGGCCGCATACACGAGGGTTGCAGGTTTCAGCTCGAGGGCAGACTTTCGTCAATATGAGGTTCGCTCCCAGTCGCAGAGACGGGGCTCGAGATGGTGAAAGCCTGCGGAACACTTCGTCGAGGGAGGGGCTGGCAGAACTGAGAATCTCGTTGAGGCTGCTGGACTGCGGGCGTGCCCCTGGGAGAACCTTGGCACGCCCGCAGTGGGCGCTTAGAGCTCAACGACGGCCGACGGCATCTTGAAAGGGCTCGACGAAGGTGTGGTAGGTGCGGTACTGGGCTCTGGGTGTGGTAGGGCGACTTCGTTGTCTGGTGGTTGACTTGGTTGGGGTAGGCAAAAAGGGAAAGAGAAGTCTCGAAGGAGGGGGTGAGCGGGCCGTCCGAGGGTTTTTGACCAGAACTTTTTTTGCAACGGTGGGCCGCCAGCGATCCACCACTGGAGCCAGATTGGCGGGGGCAGCCGCAACCGACCCCCCTGCAGCAGCAAAGCAGCAGCGGCACTCGACCCGTACTGCGCACTTGCAGCAGCTGACAACCTGGAACGGTGCATTGAAGTCACCACTGCTGCGTCAGGCTGGGGTCGCAGGTAATTTGCCGGACTCGGTACACTAGAAACGCACACTCGTCACCGCTCTTTTCCCGCACCGCGCAATGCAGCCCCGTTACATTGCGTGGATTGGGCGTTTCTGGCTGGCTGCGAGGATGTCTCGACGCAAGACGGACAAGAAGATATGACTGTGAGGGAAGGCTTGGAATCGGTGCTTGGTGCATGGGCAACAGTCGACCAGCCACACGATACGATACTGCCCCGACAGTTGTTGTCAATGAAGCAGGATAGCCAGCAGAGGGACATTCAGTCCCGCTTCGATCTCATACGCATCGGAGCGTCATCCCTCCCGGTCGTGTGCCGCCCGCTGCCGTCCAGCCGGGCCGGGTAGGTTACCTCGTTACACAGTAGTTACTCCGTACGCAGCGGGGCCGCTCTGTCCCCAGTCGTTGCCAGTTTTGCCAGTTTGCCCCGCACGCTTGTCAGCTCGCTTGCCAGAACGCACACGAGATCCATCGCCAATCCGTCGCTATGACGGAGTTGTGTGTTGATCATGACTGATACTTCTGTCCTCCTTCTCCGCAGCAATCCCCGTCCGTTACACCATTCGCGCAGTGACACTCCCATGGAAGCTGGCCGGGACGAGTCAGAGTGGCCCAGATCAGCCCAGGTGTCGGTCTCAGGCGTTGGATGGCTCGACGCTGGACGCTCAGATGACTACAAGTAAGCTACTAGTCACTTGGAACTACCAGTGCATGAGTCATTTACGATCGAGCCCCAGCCGCGCGAAACCGAACCGAACTCGTCCCGGTGCAGAATACTAGGTAGTTAGGTACATATTGGTGACAACCAATACCTTGAAGTGCAATACTTACTAGTACCATAAGCTACCTCTGAGTCATGAACCGCCCTGAGGATTGAATCCTGCAACTGCAAAGTAAACCTCAACATCAGACAGTGGCTGGTCGTTTGCCGGCTTGTCAGGCGCTAGAGAGGCTCACCAGTCTCAGTCTTCAACTTCTGTCGAAGCCGTCTCTAGCATGGAACGGGAGGACCAAGCCCTTTCCGGCTTGGCAGATCTTATCTTTCATCGATTATCTTATCGCCAGCTCCATATCCCCAATAGGTTGCTGGGGTGACGATCAGGCATCCCTGGCTTGGCATAAACATTTTTTGGTCCGCGCTTCGCTTTGCTCCCAGGGTCAGCTCGGTTTGCGGACGAGACGCGACACAGTGCCTACCTAAGGTACCCACCCGCTTTGGGCCCTCCAGGTTCTCATGCGACTCTCAGTGCCCAGCAGTCCAGGAACTGTGTGTACCTTCGACCAGGACCAGGTCGTCGCAGCTTACAGAAATTGATTCGCACGAACGAGCAAGCAGCCATGGCTGCACCAAGCCAGAAAACCACGAACCTGTTCCAGGTCTATCTACGACTCAGGCCGCCGCCAAACGGGCCCCCCACCTCTGGGGATCGCTTTCTGACCGTCGAGGAGGCCGACGATGAGACCACAACGCCCAAGCACATCACCTTGAACCCACCCAATGATCGACGACGCGCCATCGAGAAGTTCGCCTTCACCCAGGTTTTCGAGGAAGACGCGACTCAGCTCGACATATTCCACTGCACGGGCGTGGCCAGTCTCGTCACGGGTGTGCTTGCACCGTGCGGCGGTGATGGAACGGATGCTCTGCTTGCTACGCTGGGCGTCACAGGATCCGGCAAGGTCGGTCGATGATGGAGTCGCTTGCCGCGTAGGCGGCCTGCACCATGACACTGACTGGGATGCGGGACGCATAGACACACACGATCCTCGGCTCGCGATCCCAGCGCGGCTTGACACAACTCGCCCTCGACGTTATCTTCCGATCGCTGGGGCCGCACCTCCTCGACTGCGATTCGAACTCGGTCCTCGAGCAGTCCATCGTCGCATCTGATCCCTCCGAGGCCGCCATATTTTCCGCTTCGACTTTCCTCGACAGCGTTTACGCGGATACCTCGCTGCCGTTTCGCGCCAGCTCTAGAGCGCCGACTCCCATGATTGTAGGAATCTCTCAGTCTCCTCCCCACCTCCACTCCCATCACCAACCACAGCACGGCCCCAGTGGGCCGGAGCTTTCACGACATCAGAGCGTGCGCATCGTTAGCCGCGAGGACTCAGCCCCACCTCCCACGCCGCTTTCAACGCATGGCTTCGGCTGCGGGAGCCATCACGAGGGCCGATGCGGCCTGAGTCATGGAGATGCTCCTGCTCGTAGCAAGGATCATGTTGGCTATCGCACCCCCCAACGACGGCAGCCGCACAAGGTTGACGGCATGACCCGAGGGCAGCAGTCTGCCAAGCACAGGCACTTCATGGTTTCGACTGCATCCATCCGTCTCAAAACTGCCACTAAATCTGTTTCACACACGCAGGGCGAGTCCCACGGACCGGGACAGACACCTTCGCGCCGGCTGCACCGTCCTTCGACCTTCCCACAGCAGCCAGACGTCAGCGCCCTTTCCGTATTTTGCGACCCATCGTCCGAATATGCGGTGCTCATCTCCATGTACGAGGTGTACAACGACCGAATCTTCGATCTCTTGACCCCGCCCATCAAATCGGCAGCGACTAAAGAATACCGGCGGCGACCGCTGCTCTTCAAGTCGACGGAAGCGTCACCCGACCGAAAAGTCGTTGCCGGGCTACGGAAGGTAATCTGCGGAAGCTTGCATCAGGCACTAATGGTGCTCGAGGCAGGCCTGCACGAGCGTAGAGTGGCGGGGACTGGTAGCAACAGCGTCAGCTCACGCAGCCATGGCTTCTTTTGTGTGGAGGTGAAGAAACGCGCAAAGGGTCGCGGAAGGCACGGTGGCGAGACGCCATGGAGTGGGAGCACTCTTACCGTTGTCGATCTTGCCGGCAGTGAGAGGGCGAGGGATGCTAAGACGGCGGGCGCGACCCTGGCCGAAGCCGGCAAAATCAATGAGAGCTTAATGTACCTGGGGCAGTGTCTGCAGATGCAGAGCGACGCGGCAAACAAAGACAAGGCAAGTGGGCCCCGGTTGTGCCGTGATTCATGAGCGATGGGCAGGAGAAAGCTAATTGACCCCAACTTCCTTTAGCCCAATCTAGTCCCCTATCGACAATGCAAACTCACCGAGTTGCTCTTCTCCAACTGCTACCCATCCGCATCCGCATACTCGTCTGGTAGGCACCGAAATCCGCAAAAGGCCGTCATGATCGTCACCGCCGACCCCCACGGCGACTTCAACGCAACGTCCCAGATCCTCCGGTACAGTGCCCTCGCGCGCGAAGTCACCGTCCCCCGCATCCCCAGCATCACGCAAGCAATGCTCACGGCGGCCGCTGCTGCTGCACAGGCCGCGCAGCAGTGCTCCAGCCCACTCGCCTCACCGATCCACTCTCGACCCTTTTCGCCCCCCAGCTACCCGCAGCTCCTGTCGTCGCCTCCAATTGTCCGAAATATCTCGGCCCTGAGTAGCCCCGGCAGCGACGTGCACCGCACGACCATGGAGGCGGCCGCACTCGAGATTGCCCGACTCTCAGAAGACCTCGAGTACCTGCGAGGGGCGCTCGACACAGAGCGGGCAGCCCGTGAGGAGGCCGAGTCGCACTTGCTCTCGATGGAGGACCGCATGGTCGAGCTGGAGCAGGCCATCCGTGAAGACTGCACCAACGAGTTTGAGCGGCGACTCGAGATCGAAATGGCCCGGTGGCGCGCCACGATGCAGGTCGAGATGGAGCGCGGCGAGGAGCACTGGGGGCGCAAGATCGAGGTGTTTGAGCGCAGCCTGGGCGTGACCCTCACGGCTCCGTTCAGCGACGACGGTCTGTCCGGCGACGAAGACAAGGAGAACGTCCTAGTTGAGAACGTGCACCAGGAGAACGAGCGGTTGCGACGCGAGAACGACGTCCTCCGCCGCGAGCTTGCGGTCATGAGCCCCAGCAAGAGAGTGCCGCTCCAGGAGCGTGGCAGCGATGCCAGTATCGTGGCGGCCCGAGCCAAGCCGACGGCCACGGAGACGGGGAGTCCGCGCCCCGCTCGCATGGCCAGGGGTGGTGATGACGAGGACAGCTTGCGGCTGAAACTTGAGAAGCTGCGCGTGAGTGACGACCAGCCTCCGGCGGGACGCAACTCGGCGGGGAGTGTCAGCCCAAAGAAGATGCGGAAGCTTGCCACGAAACGATGGAATGCCGTTGGGGAGAATGATAACGACGTGTTTTGACTGGCTGGGTAGGCTTTGGCTTTGATTCTACACTGCGGGAAAGTAATTGTTGATGTTGGGTCTGGTTATCTGTGATACCATTGTGCGGGTACTGCAAGCGGGAGAGCAGAATGTTGGAGTCTGGGATACACTGGCAATGTTCAACGGTAGGGCTCCAGGCTATGCGGCAGGATGAGTCACGACAGTTAACGACATGTACGGTTTCCTTGTTCTCTTAATCGACCAGCCCGTGGTGCTTTCTATTAAACCACTTAACCTACTTTACCAAGGTACAGACCTAGGTAATGACTGGGCGCGCTGATCGAGTCTGTCCATGTTGCGAACCCCGTGAGACGTTCATGTTGGTTACTGTACCATCTGGCGTGTTAGCCCCCCTCCCTCCTTCCACCGCACGATGGCAAAAACAAGACATGAGCGGTGGCCACCGAGTTGACGGTAGGGGCCACTTGCGTTAAGCGTTCAAGTCGGCTCGGTTGAAAATGAAAATGCCATGCCATCATCCCCTGCCTCGCTGTTCTTACCTTCCTGAGTGTAGGTAGGTATGCGTTGCTGAAGGCCGAGTCATGAAAGGCTGAGGGAGATGCTGGTGGCGGGGGGCTATCAATCAATTGAGCTGCATTTCCGGGTTACTGAAAGACAACAAGCGCATGACGGGGTTTGGCGCATCTTTTTGCATCTTTTTGAATTGGAGAAGGTTCAGCGGCTGTGCCTTGTTTGTTTCTTCCTTTTCAGTGTCCTCCAAGCCCGGCGCTTCAGTTCACGTGCGATTATGCAGTCCCAGTCTTCGGGTGTGATGCTTACATGACATACCTCCAGCACGTCATCAGTCAGTTTCGAGGGGACTATACTATAGAGGTGCGCCTATGTCCCATTTGATTCGGCTGGATGAGCGGGAGCTGTGAAATTCGGGAACGTTCAATACTCAGTTGCCCCGGTGTCTCGCTGAAGTGTAATCACCTTTACGCTTAGCCGGTGCTGAAAGGTCCATGTTGCCTTCGGAACTCGTGATACTATGCCGGTACAGAGTTAGGGCTACTGGTGCCAAGTGGGTAGGTTGGCGCGTGGTCAAGAAGGGGGGCATCGTGGTAGTTATATGGTTTGGCAATATCAGTACCCGTAATGCCGGCTCACTCAGCTCAGCCGTTCCGATGGCGTGTCGGAGGTTGGGATATGGAGTGTGATATGCCGCAAGGCAGGGTAACATCCGTTGCACGGGCTCGGCGTGGATGGCTGCTTACCGGACACATGCACAGTCTTGTTCAGCCAAAGATAACGACGCAAGTATATATTCTGTGGCTCTTCGACGCTGTTTCGACCACTCAGGAGCCGTACCATGATTCTTCGCCTCCTTCCTTCCCTGCGTCTGGACATCTCGTGCTGCATGCGGTGTCACCCTCGTGCTGACGTTTTTAGCCGGCAGATGCGTGAGGTGAGCGGCCCATCCAAGACCGCGGGTCTAACAACACGCAACGTACTCTTTTTCCTGGCACTCGTTACCCTTCCGCAATCTACCGGCCGTCTACCTTGGCTACACACTGACTACACACTGACTACACGATCGGGACTCTTTCTTGTCGAAAACCATGACATACCGCTGGCGCTCAGCAACGTCGAAGTCACGAACCGAACGTACGAGGTAGTCTGGCAAACAACGTCCCCAGCTCGGTGTCCGTTGCCTGGACCCACGTGAGAAAGGCGCGCTGGTCAAAATGGCGCACGATGCATGGGATGACGAGTTTTCCCAGCTATGGAAGCGCCATCTCACCGTTCTCAGGGATGACTTCTCGGCGACCAGCGTGCAGGCTCTACCCAGCCTCCCTTCCGGATCACGAAGGTCCGGCAGTGAAGGCGCTGGCGATGGCCTCCCAGACGGAAATGAACAGAATCCGTGGGACGATAAGATTGACTCGGTGGTGGATGCGCTGGACGAACTGGCCCTGTCAGTGCCACGACTACTGCCCCTGATTGAGTAAAAAGAGTCCCCGCTAATGTGATGTACGGGCACATGTGAAGACGGAGCCCCCATACCGCAGACACACACAGCCCATCGACGTATTGGTTTCCGGACCCAGGGGAATACACCGAAACGGCTCTTTCTTCCCCCATCCACTCCAGTAGGCCGAGAACGGCAGGGTCCTCGAAACCCTCCGGCGCAGCCCTTCCCCTTATTAACGCCTATCCCGAAATACTCGTCCACGACCCCAAAGGGAAGAGAGTCGACGAAGACGAATCCAGGAGAAAGCGCAGGGCCGACTCGGAGATGCCATTCCTCCTCCAAAAGCAGCTCCTTTACGACGCCGTCTATAACAACACCCACCGAGCCGGCCCGCTCAGCGCTATCGGGGCCGAAACAGCCACCACTGACACCACCGCCGTTCCAACCCCAGCCACCACGACGCTTGACACTGCCAGTTCAAACACACCGAGCCTCCAAAGAGGGCCACCGAGCGAGGTGCACGTGCTAATTCTGACATGGGAGTCACCGCAACCAGTCCGGCCACAGTCAGCACCACACGGCGGTGCCGACACCGACGACGGGCAGCAACGAAGGCAGCCGCCGGGTCACCCCCATCCTGACAGCAGAGACAGTTGCACCGATACCGAGACGTTGAGGGCCTGCCTCAAGCGGCGCGGCTACCGCGTGCAATGCCGATCGGTGCCCTCCGACTACCCGACGGCGGCAGTCGAGACGTTGCTGGCGCGCTTTCTCGAGCGTTCGAACGACGACAGCCTCCTGGTGGTGTATTACCGTGGCTGGGGGTGTCTAGACGCTGAGGGGCGGATGGCTTTTGCAAGGTATTTGAGACTTCCGCCGCTGTTTTCTATGCTCACCCTACCGCAGTCTTTTGTCAAGAGGGTGAATGACAAACTCGTTCGTGCTGACGCGGGTATCGGGTTGTGGCGTAGTGAACCCGGCCCGGACGCCAGCAGTTTCGTCTGGGATGACGTGCGCGATACGATCATGCAGGCTCCGGGCGACGTGCTGCTGGTGCTCGACTGTACTGCCTTGCCCGGTGCGCGGAAGGAGCAGCGCGAGATGCGCGTCGAGGCTGGCATGGTCTCGTCGCCGTCAACGAAGCTGCTGCTCGGGGCCTGTACGCCCTGCGTCCCTGGGTTCAGCAAGTCGACATGGGCAGCACCCATGCTGCCGTGGGACGACATAACGCAGTCGCTGTGCCGGACGCTGGATGCGACCCTTGAGGGGCCGGCATTGTCTGTGCAAAGACTGTGTTCGCTCATGAGGGTGGACCTGCGAACCACGGATCTCGCGTCGAGGGTGTTTGTGAGCCAGTTGGGCGGCGGGCAACTGCTAAACATTCACTTGCCGGTGACAGTCAGGACAATGCAGGAGAAGCCGAGCTCGAGATAGCTGATTCGAGCGCATCCATGATCCTGTGACCCCATGACTACTCCCGCATTGAGCCAGCCGAGTGCCCCCGTACGTTGCTGCGACCATTCATCAACCGGTTGACTGTACCTACGACTTCCATATGGTGCTTGCACGGCAAGCCCAGTCTCTTAGCCTCGGTGGCCAGGTAGCGATTGATGTAGTAGATCTCGGTCCGCTTGTTGTCTCGGACATCCTGCAGCATCGAGCTGATGTTCAGAGCAGTGCTCTCAGCGACCTGAACGACGCGGTTGCGCAGCGCCGTGTCTGAGAACTCTTCACCCCAACGCTGTAGAGTGCCTGCCTCCGACAGCAGCGCCCGGACGATAGGGCCGGCCTCCTCGAGGAGAAGACCCATCATCCTCCTGCCTTCCTTGCGCTCCAGGATCTGCCCATTCTCGCACTCCAAAATTGCCGTCAACGGATTGATGACAGAGTTGACAACGAGCTTTCCAAGCTGGACCGCCCTCAGCCTGTCCGCTGATACCAGCTCAGTTTGAAGGAGCGGAGCGTCCAGGAGCTGAGTCACTACGAGGGGCAACGGTTCGTTGTCTCGATCCACCAACAATTCTCGGTCCCGGTCCGGGACGCGGCCGACGATCAATGGACCTAGACCGGCATGCGTGATGGCGAAGGGACCATTGGATGTGATGCCGGCCGAGCAAACGCCGGCCCAGTACTGAGGACGGGTTGCCGCGTCGGGAAACAGCCTGCTGGAGATCTCGTCGGTGATCCCTGCAGCGCTTGCTCAGTCGCCGGCTTTTACGACATTACATTCCAGTTTGGGAGCAGAGACAGCATCAGACATACCAAGGCCGTTCTGCAGGAACACGACATGAGAGTCCTTGTCCAGTCGGTGCCTGACGCGCGCAAGGGCAGACGCGGTGACAGTAGCCTTGGTGGCGACGACAAGGTGCTTGATAGGCCCGGAGGCTGGCACAATTGCTACGCCAGCGGACGACGCTTTCGAGGCAACCCAGCGATCAAGCGCCTCCATTTTGGGCATTTTGGGAAACGAACCGCGACCCTGCCCGGGAGCTGGGGGTGGTTGCAGGGCCACTTCGACGCGGAAGCCATCCGCAGAACCATCCTCCTCCAGCTTCGTCCGGGATGCGAGACGCAAAGCCGGGTGGACTATGTAGCGAATCGAGCAGTCGGCGTCCTTCCAGCTCTGCAGTCTGTCCGCCTGCTGGAAGAGGAGCGTCAGGGGCGGGCTGCCCGTGGTGTTGTGCGAGTTCTGCAGGCGCAGTCGCATCAGCGCGTACGCGACATACTTGCCCACGCTCCCCACACCCAGGAAGTGGATGCCGTGCTCCATCTTGCCGGCAGTGTGTTCGTGCTGCGTGTCGTCCGAAAATGGGGAAAGGAGAAAAGGGCTGGAGAAACTCGGTCACACGAGGTGCGGGGTCGTGAAGCGGTGGGAAAGAGGGCCCAAACACAAACAAAACATTTACTGTGTACACCAGTTAACCAGCCTCGGGAGCTGCGGTGGTACAGCAGGGTTAGGGTCACGACCTCTCAATGACCATCCGTCCCACCTTGCTATCGATCACAGGTCTAACCAGGAAGTGCCTAAGCCACCCCATTCACTCCCCAGATTTCGGCCCAGCGCTTTGGGCTCGTCCGCAACGGGCCGTCCAGGCACCCAAACCGCGCCGGCAGCCCTGTGTTGGCCTCGGGAAGGCAGACCCACTCCCGCACGCAGTCGGGCACCTCTTCCTTGACGTGGCTGATGCAGATGAGCGCCTGCTGGTCCGAGAGCCCCGTCACGCTGACCCTGCCGGCCCTGGCCACCGCGCTGTCCACCACGGCCGCCCCCGTCAAGGCACGGCTGCCCGGCCGCTGTTTCAGCCCGTACGTCTTTTCCTCCCCGTACGCGAGGAAGAGCATGCACTTGTCCCGCACCGCGTCGTCCATGCCACCAAACGACTCGTCCAGCACGACGATGTCCGGGTGCTTGATGATGGCCCGCAGGAACAGCAGGATCCGTTGGGCGCTGAACGAGAGCTCGCCAAACATGTAATCGCAGGCCCACGACACGGAAGGCTCAGACACGCTGCCCGGCGATGCGGTGGACTGCTTGGTCTTGTGGAAGGCCGGGTTGAGCTCATGCTCGAACCACCTCAGCGTTGCCTCGACCTGTTTGGTGGCAACCCCGTCCAGTTTCGGCTTGGAACGGAAGGTGTCCGCCCACGCGCTCTCGAGCACCTGCCGGACGGCGAGATTCCGCGGCATGTGCTGATGTATCTCGGGGCTCGAGTGTCCGACACGCGACTGGATGTCCCAGAACGTTAGTGGGCGTTGGCTAGACCCCGGCTCGGGCAGCCTGCTGCGACCAAACAGCTTGATTGGGAGCGAATACGTCTGCGGGTGGTCGGAGCAGAGAAGCGAGACGATGGTGGTCTTCCCGGACCCGTTCGGACCAAACACGCCCCAACGCTCGCCCCGCCGGACAGTCCAATGCAGGCCGCTGACGGCGTTCCCGTCTCTCTGCTCGGTCCAATTGCCCAATGTCACCTTGTTGCCGTACTGCACTCTGCAGCCATTCATCTCGACAAGTGGCTCTCCCAGAGCCCGGCTCGTGGCGTTTCCTTCCCCCGTTCCGCCACCAACCACGCGAATCGAGAACTCCTCGGCCATGCCTTCGCCGAAAATGCCATCCTCGGTGAGGGTCCGGCCCATCTCGCTCAGGGCATGCACAGGTAGCGTCTCATCCTCGCTGAGGGTGCCATTTCGGACTCCTTGCACGTACTTCCTCAGGCCGTCCAGGACAGTGTCCTTTGCACCCATGGCGCCGACCTGAGCATCCGTCCTGAGGTACACCAGATGAGTGATCCAGTCTGGCAGCGGGTCCTGCGGCCTGGCACTTAGAACCAGCCTCGGACTCGCCTTCTCGGCCAGCGAATGCAGCAGCAGGCTCAGGCCAGCTACAGTCGGTGGGTCCAGGCCCATAAACGGCTCATCAAGCAGCAGGACCTCTGGACTCGTGAGCAAGGCTCGAGCGATGCGCGCCCTTCTCCCTTGGCCATTCGACAGAAACGTAACGGGCAACTCCAGCAAGCTCTCCAGGCGCAGATCAGCCACCACACGCTCAAAGAGCTTCTGGTCGATGCCCTCGTCATCGGGCAGCTTGGACGGGTTCAGCTGCATGTTGCCCAACAGGAAGTCCTGGAGCGAGAAGTCGGTGATCTCTCGTCGCGACTCGTACCGTGCCGAGAGGTACGTCGCCGTGGCCGGGCCCAGCCCGCCACCACCCTGGGAGTCAAAACCAACATGCTGGATCGCACGCGCCGGCGTCCGGAGCCGGTAGGGCACCTCATCAGTGCTGAGGTAGGGAAACGAGCGCGCGGTGGGGGGGAAGCACAGGTGCTGGCCACGGAGCAGCTGCAGCAAGGTCGTCTTGCCAGAGAGGGACGGGCCAACGATGCACCAGTTACGTGGGGCTGCGCTACGGGCAGGCAGCTCGAAGGTCAGTCCCTTGAACAGCGCCGGGTTCGGATGCGCGAGGCCGGGGGCATGCTGCAGCGCCGAGACGTTGGTCAGATGCGGCTGGTGGCGGTAGAAAGTGCCGTTAAAGATGCGAATTATCGGTGGCGGACCAGATGAGAGGCGCATCTTGTCGATGGGCCACCAATGGACTGCATGTGCTGGCCGGCCATGGCGATGCGGGAAGCTGGTGTATGGGTCAAGGAAACATGGAGCTTGGAAAGCATGGCGTGGTCCGCTGCTCGGAGATAACGTCAACTTTCCATGTCCGGGCGATTATTTTGACGGACGTCGTCGAGTGGGGCTTTACGTAAGGCCCGAACCAGCCAGCAAACGCACACCATTGGCGCCTGGCAAGGCGGGATAAGATCCCTGCTGAACGCGAGGCTGCTGGGGCCTGGAGCATCACTGCCGGCGACTCCAGCTCCCAAGCGCCTCCAAACTGCAGCTCCCTGATTTGCAACCTTTCAGCCAACAACAGACTGCAACGACCTTTCGTCGACCGAGTGCTTCAACAATCCACGAGATTTGAAAAATTACCTCTCAGCCCTAACTCAATCATCGAAGAACTTCAACTTCGTGCTTCGCACCTCCAGGTTCAGTCGAGCCTTCCGTCAAGATGGTGAGCCCTATCCCCAGGTCAACTCACTACTCCGACTACCGCCTCTCAGCGCGCCACTAATCAATGCCCCCTTCACAAACGTAGTCTCTTCGCATCGTCCCCGCCGACAGCCATCTGAACTCGTACAGTCACATCCCCTCGCGCAGCGCGAGCGCCCCCTCCGCGCCGGGCCTGCACGACACGCTGCGCGCGGGTGTCGGCCCCTCGCCCTTCACGGCCGACAAGCCCGGCTCGGCGCACCCGCTCGAGGCGCGCCTCAAGTCGTGGGAGGCAACGCGCGAGGCGCTGCGCATGGAGACGCTGCGGCGCACCTTCGGTATGGCCGAGCCGATCCGCCGCGGCATGGAGCTCAAGATTGCGCGCGAGGGCGAGTGGCGGCCCATGGCGCTCGGCGGCGGCGCTGGGGGCAACAGTGGTGCCGGGTTGGGCAGTGTGCACGAAGAGATCTTGGCGGGCAAGGACGACACCATCACGTGGGAGGACGTGTTCACGGGTGAGGAGGGCCGGGCGGCGGTTGGGGTGCACGATGAGATGGAGCGCAAGCTGAAGATGTGAACGCGCAGTCGTCACTCGAGCTACGCCTTGAAACTGTGGGAGGGGCACGACAGTGACGGTCGGACTTCGGACAGAATGGCAACAAGCTGATGCTGTCCACTGGAATCTGGACGACACATGGAGACTTGAGAATCCGACGGCAAACGCAGAGCAGGTCTCGCTCGGGCGAGGGTTGCTCTATACAACGACTGCGGCAGCTAAGCAAGGACCAGCAGGCTGCTAGGTACATAGATCTCATAATTTCCAGCAGCGGCCATGGATGCGCTCGTGAATCATGGGTTAGCGATGGCCAGCTGGCGCAGACCTTGTATCCCAAACACCTCGTTAGCGGTTCGCAGGTGTTCAGTCGGGTAGTCATTGCGGGAAAGACTTTCATGTCTCTCTCCAGCTTCCATTTGTACGGAGCAAATCAGAAATAACATGACACAGAACGCCGAACCCGACCCCGCCGCAACCGTGTACATCGAATCTCGCCAGCTCATGTTAAGACACCGCCAGCCTGCTCCCGTGCCGTCTGAATGCAGTTTGAACATCGTAGAGACCAAGGAAAGTAGAAACATCAGGATAGGTACGTTATAGTAAAGGAGCTCCGGAGTCCATCCCGGAGAGCGCGACGCGGCCCATGATTTTGTTACAGGATCACGCAACAGCCGCCGCGTCCATCACGGCCCCTTCCATCCCGGGTGCTGGACTTGCCCTTGCCGGGCTCTTCTTCCTCCATCATCTCAGGAGGCCGCACAGACATGTGGACAACGTTGGGGCTGTCTTGGCTGAAATGGTACTCTGCGCAAATGAGGCCGTTAGTCAAAAATCTTGGTATCTAGGGGGAAAGTGGAATTGGTGTAAGAGGGGCCTGAACTAACTCTTAAGCTGCTCCTTGTCGTCCAGGAGCTTCCCAAAGTGAATCAACCGTATGCTGCTTGGGCTCGCCGGCTTGCCCTCCCAGTCGTCCCTCCATTCCCGCAGGATCAGCTCCTTCAGCTTGTACACCGAGATGCTGAACGGGTCTCGGGCGCCCGACTCGGTCACTTCGGGCACCTCGACGTTGCGCTTCGCCAGGTACCTCTCGTCAATCCGGTACGGGTGCCGGGCGCCGGTTGGGAGCAGCAGGGTGATGGCGCAGACGGGTAGGTCGGCGTCGCCATCCGCGATGACGGGCGGGGACAAGTCGCTCGGCCCTATTGACAGCGAATCCCCCTCTCTGGGTTTCTCGGCCGGCGGCGGCGGTGGCGGCGGTGGATCGTCTTGCTCCTTTTCCTTCTCCTTCCCCTTCGATGCTGCATCTGGTTCAGCTGTCGCGCGGCTGGTCTGTGCCGCCGGCTCCTCTGTTGCCTGTGTATCCCTTCCGCCTTCCCTCAAGATCGCTTGTTCTCTCGGCAAATCTGACGGCGGCTGCACTGCGCTCTCGCTCGACAATTGGCCGGCGTCGGCCTTAGGGGCGGGTTCCACCATGGTCGTGGAAAGAACGGAGAGGCGGCGAAAGGCGAGAATCAATCGTCCTCGACGCAGATTGGAACAGTATCAAATACTGGTACCCGCGTGCGTACAATGATTCAAACGGCGAATCTTCCCGATACGCCGGGTACGGGTGGTGCCGATGGTTGATCTGGTTTCGCTTCCGACCATCCGGAAACGGGATCTCGCGGCGGTAGGTATCGGGTCAATCCAACACGTGCCCCGTCCCAAGTGGGCTTCTTTTGCCTCTCCTGATTCGAATCTCGCGGGCTTTCCGATGCTGTTTGCGAATGGTGTTGGATGTCGAACCTACCGGAGGGTTGGCTCTCGCGTCATGGATTTGCTGATGGAGAGGGTCGGCCGAGGAAAAGAGTGCCCTGGCAGGCTATCGGCTGCTGAATCGAAAACCACAAAACACAATCCTCGACGAGGAGACGGACAAGCCACAAGTCAGAGATACTGGAGGTGCAGAGACGGTTGGATGAAACTTGAATGGCGCTTGTGTTGGCCAGGGTGTTCGCTTGGTCCTGCGGCAGCAGCGACGGGCGACAGCGGAGATGACCGAGAGACGGCAATCGCGGGAGGGTGCACTCGCTTCGACAGCGCAGAGATGCAGCACCGAGGAACAACAAAAGGGAAGAGAGAAAAACAACAAAAAAAAGAAACAAGGCCCCGCACGGTAGGTAGGTAGCCAGGTAATATCTAGGAGAGGTCAATTCAAATCGGGTACGTGATGGATGCGCGCGCAATTCGCACCCAAAGAGAGATGGGAAAAGGGAGATCTTGGCAGAGTGATAGCCGGAAGGTGTGGAACAGCGCTCACTTCAACAGCAGCCCGCCCGTCCGCCGTGATGCCTTGCTTCAGCGGCTTGCTTCAGTTCCCCACAGTGCTGTCTGGGCTCGTGGGGAAGCGACCCGCTTATGGGTCTGAGCTGAGCGCAGCACGGGCCAGTCGATTCTGGCGGTGGGGCTTATTCATCGATCCAGCAGCGGGTCCCGCTGTCTGCCCGTTGGCCCCGCCAAATCTCCAAAGGGCAAAAACCTGCCGAATGCAAGCGGCCCCTCGGCGAGACCTGATAAGCCTCCTCCGTCAGTTCAGTGGGATGGGCGGCTGCTTAGCATTTTGTTGAACGCTTTTTCCGAAACCGAAACCAACGCTTCTTACGAAGAGAATCTTCCGGTCTGATGGGCTCGGAATGGCTGACTGAGATCTTTCTTCCTAGGTGGTCATTCGGTACGTTGAAAAGGATCACTCAGACCTGGAGTGAGTCAGTGGACACTGGTGCACTCGTCACCATGACGGCTTCGAACCTACCTACCTGGTATCTTCTTACGCTCTTATTGTCTCATGTGCCTTATTACGCCCACTCACTGCATCAGCTATGGATGGCTATGAAGCCGCCGATGCCGCGCATTTTCACCCTCGTCGGTTGCCAAAACGTGATTGCCATGCCGAAAAGCGCGTGTCGGTCACTGTGGCCGAGCCAAAGCAACTGCATGCCTGTTCGCCTGGCAGCACATCGCCATGCACGCAACCTTGAACCTGACGATCGAGGCGCGAGGCTACACGCCTGAGGTACGGTCTGCAGAGATAGGATCCAGTGGGCGTCGATGTGAATGTATATGTTGCTGTAACAAGCTCGAACTGCATGCCTTGCCATTGGCGCAGACTGTCACTGCATGCTCCCGACGTCCCTTCTCCTTCCGGCCACTCCATGCAGCCCGGCGCTATCGTCTAGGTATGCAAGCGTCCAGAAAGTGCCGGATATTAGGTAATATGGTAGTTCTGTATATACTCCGTTTGTTGTTACTGCCGTCTGCGGCAGCTTTCGAACTTGGCGCAAAAGCCGTCTCTCGGCCCAAGCTCAAAGGCACTGACACCCAAACCCGCAGGCCAGGTTACGTGTCCTGCCGAGTGCCGCGTGTCTCTACTGCTACCTACAAAGGTAGACCGATGGCGGCTGTCCACGCTGCCCTTCACTCTCTCGCTGCCGTGCTTTCTAGCTCGGCGGCCGGGCGGTGATCCAGCTCGACGGGGAGGTGCCCGGAGTTCATCTCAAAAGGCGTCGATTGGGGGTGGTACGACGGCACTTGCTTCGTCCACGTGGAGCCGTCGTCGGCCATATGCCCGCCGTGCAGTTCCGCCGCCGCCGCAGCCCGTTGCCTGCGTTTCCTGCGGCACACCCAGAACACCACCGCCAGAAGCAAGACAGCCCCCAGTGCGGCGCCGACACCCGCGCCGGCTGCTGCCCCGGTGGAGATCCCCCCGCCTCCGCCCTCTGCGGCAGCGGCTGGCGGAGACGACACCGTCGACGTCGACTGGGGCGAGCTGCGGGACGCATCGCTGGTCGAGCCGGGAGATGCCGCCGTCGTTGGTGCCGACGTCGTCGACGACGACGGTAGGTCGGACGCCTTGAAGTTGAGCTGGAACATGGGCGCGTACAGGGTGACGATGCGCCTCTGGGTGCTTGTCCCGTCCGAGCGGGTCACCGTGATGACATCGGGAAACGTTGCCGTGCCGCTGTTCATGTTGTTGCCCGAGCATACGCCTGTGGGCACGACCATTTGGTTGTTGGATGTCGCCGTGGCTACGCACGTGTTGCCGTTCGAGTTGGAGCACGTGTAGCTTCTTTTTCCGGAAGCACAGTGAGTCAACCCAGACGCTCGCAAGATACGGCACACCCTGGGAACGCAGCTAGGGACTTGGGCGGGGCGCACGACTCACCTGGGACAACACCCCACTGCTGTCTCACCGGAAACCAAGTTGAATTGCACGTCCCAGCCGAAGTGCCCGCCGTACTGCGCCGTGCAGGCCGTCACGTACCCCGAGGGGCATGCCAGCCCGGGCGAGTAGTATCCCCATCCCAGCAACGGCGGGTTTTTCGGCCCCGCGCTCGCCGCAGGTGGCCAACACGCGCTGTTGTCGGTGAGCTGCTGGTTCCCATGGTCGTCCAAGCACTGCTGGCCCTGGTATCCCGTCAAGGCCCCATAGATGGCATTAACGGTGCAGCTGGCGGGCATGCCGGTCCATACCGTCGTCAAGGGACCGAGCAGGGTGCCCGCCAGACCAGTGACCACCGTGGAGGTCATCTTGTCGCCGTGAGAAGCGGCAGAAACGCTCTCGAGGGGAAAGGGGAGGAAATAACGTGAGATGTTTGCCGAGTGGGGATGCCCACGTCGGGGAGATCGTGGCGCAGTCCGCCTTTATTAAACTTTATTAAACATGCCTATCCCTTTCTTCCTGGCCCCCTCGGCCCCCATGTTCGCCGGACGGCGCACGGCGAGGCAGGGCCCCATGCGCCAGATGGATGCCCAGCAACTGGGGCCGGAGTGTTATTGGGCGCCGCACCGCGCAGCCCTTCCATCAATCATGGCCCCACCTTGGGCCCCCCCCTGGCGCCTGACCCAATCGTATGCAGCGCTGCTTGATGTGCGCTCGCACTCGGCTACCTCTACACTGTAGTCCGGCTACAGCCGCCCAGACCCTCGGCAACGGATCCCGAAACCCGAGATGCAGGCTCAAGGCAGGCTTTGCGATCCTACGACCACGTGTGCCTGTTGCTCACTCCGTGCAGTCGCACCGAAACGCAGAGGGGGTACGTCCATGTTATTCCACTGCCCGCCTGGACAGTTCTGCGGAGGACGAAACATTTGGGAGGTGCGATGGCCGCAGCGGATCGGTCTGATCACTGATGAGAGTGCTGCAAGGGCGGTGCCCGGTTCCGGAACACCTTGATTTGAGCCAAACCCCCGAGAGCCTCAACGGCAGGGATCTGCGACTGACCGTCGTTCGTTATCGAGCCGTAACAGCAGGCGAGCTGTTGGTGCGAGCCACACTGCACACGTTGCTTGACTCTCCAAAGACAGGAACCAACAAACCGTGAATGCATGAACCACTGCTGGAAGCCGGGTCCCATGCCACCGGGCCGCATGACCCAAACCAACGGTTCAACGGCAATGGACCTGGTATCAGTCGGAACACTCGGTTGGTGGGGGCTACGCTTCCTTCCATGGGAGCCATGGGAGCTCGGAGGAGATGGACAGAGCGTGGAACTTGGCTCATAAAGACTCTTTCACTCGACAGTAGGTATACTTCACAGGTATTAATCACCGACGGAGGGTTCACATGCAGTGACACCGAGCGGGATGCGCTCTCAGGTCTCAGAAAGATGAGTGGGTTCTCAAGGAACTGCGGGTACAGTGCATGCGTGTACACGTACTCTCTGTTTGCCTGCGGAATAAATCTCTGCAATCAGGTGCACTTCGCTGGTGAACTGGAAGCAATTCGCGTTAGCCCATTGCCGGGACCTAGCAACTGCTACCATCCCTCCAGTTCCAAACCTTCAGATCAACCCAGGATAGCGTCCAGTCAAAACCGAGAATCGACACTAATCACGGACCCACGGCCTATGTTGTCACGGACTGCTCGAGCTGACGGCAGCGACCAGCCGAACTTGCAGAAGACTGTCCCCCGCCCCCTGACGCAGCGTGCAAATAGCCCCTGTGCTACCTTGGGCATCTATTTTTTTAAAAGTACGAGGACAATTTCGTACTATCTGGGTAGTTACCTAGGTAGGTACCAGGTATCTAGGCACTCGTCCAACGCGAGCTTGCCTGTAAGATAGTTAGATCCGTAGTGAAGTGGCGACGAGTCAACTTCCTTATCTACCATACGCAAAGCCTCAGGCTGGCAGTGAAAACGGAAAGGTATCGGTTAGGCATTCAGGCGGCACGCATCAAGGCTTCAATATCCGCAAACCCAATCAATCAATCCTGTATTTGACAACCTGATCCAATCCACCCGGTAGCTGTTCGGCCGAAGTGGCGTTACGCGGGTACCGAGGACGGTGCCAAAGCACAAGTTGTACCACGAGTTGGTGCTGATTTGGGGACTAAGATTGGAGCTCGGTAAGGTAGTGTCCACGAGAATGGTTGAATAACTACCTACCTCAGTGACTTCTCATGAATATGCACCGAAGCCACCGCATGCTTACAACACACATCCCTGAGCTGCCTTGACACAGGCTTGCTACCTACCCAGGTACCTTCACCTAGGTACCTTAGGCTTCACGTCCCGCGTGTTCCTCGCACAATTGCTTCACACGACCGCGGTAATGCCACTGGCTGCAGCTGAACCTTTGAGTCTCGCTTCTTGAAGACCTGAAGGATGGTAAAGCAGCAGGAGGCCGACAGGGCATCCGACCGTTCTCGTCCGTCGCCTCAGAGCACACGGATCGATGACTCAACGCGTCACATAGTACAGCTCGGAGCAGAGCAACGTCGCGTCGTTGGTCGGATAAGCCGTTTAGATGTTGCCCTGCCACCGCAGCCGATGAAACGAGCACCGTGTTACGTCGCCAGCGAGGTTGAAGTTGGCTGTCGCTGTTTGGAACCGGAAACAGAAGCAGTACGACCAGACTGGGGCTGTTTCGTGAAACACTGGCAGCTCTTGGTTGCCTTCTGCTTCTTGGCTGAGTTCTCAGGGCAGGGCGCCTGCCTGTTGCTCGAGGTGGAATCCGGATTGGGAATGGAAAAGAACGGGAAGGCACGTCGGGTCGCTAGCACTTGCCTGCCTCGACTCTGCCCATCATCAAGTTACTTCCACTGATTACAGCGTCATACAAATCTCCTGCCCAGATTTGCGCACGCCTTGTTTCTTTTCACAGGCCTTCCCCTCTTTCAACTGTTCCGCTCACCTCTCAGACTTTCTCAGTTGCAAGCGGCGACAGCGGCGTTAGTTGGGGACACTGCCCTATTCTCTTCCTTCCGCAAACCACCAGTTTCTCCTGTGTCGTCGAGGCAATCCTAGACTGCTTGCGGGACACACGCTCACTAAGGAAGGAAACGGAGAAAGGAACTTACCGCAACGACCAACTTAACCCCGTAAGTTCCCACTTCTGGGCGGCGACTTACCAGGACAGCAATCTCGACCTCGCCCCCTGCTTTCCAGCTCTCACCCAAAGTCAACAATAAGTCGCTGACGAGTCATCTCAGTCGAGATTCCTTAAGACCACCTACAAAGTGTTCATCATGCTCGTTCACAAATTCATCGCGGTCGCCGCCACTGCCACCCGCGTCGGCGAGGTCAGCGCCGCCGGCGATGTCGTACTCCAGAAGCGTGCCGATCTTGCTGTGCAAAACCAGGCAGACACGGTCACCACGACATTCACCCAACTGGCCACTGTCACCGTCACCATGAGCAGTTCTACTTTTTGCGAGACCGAGACGGTCACCCAGACCGTGGGTACCGTCAGCAGCAGCACCTCCACCTTCACTTCCCCCTATACCACCGAGACGAGCACTTCAACGACCACCACCAGCTCGACCGTCTCCGGCACTTCGTCTGTTACCATCACCACGTCCATTCCCACCTTCTCAGGCAGCAGTGGCAGCACCTCGTCGACAACCACCACCCACATCCACACCACCACCACGGTGCCCTTGTCGCACACCGCGGTCACGCCGAGCACCACCAGCACCGTTAACGGTGTGGGTGTCATGAAGCCCAATCTCCTCGCCGGTTTTTTCGGAGGCGGCGCTGTGGCACTGGCCCTCATGGTGGCTTAGACTACTTTCATCTTCTTGCTTTCTCTTCTCATCACTGTGAGCTCGGTCTACGTTTTACTCTATTTGAGAGCCGCAACCCTCAACAACCTGTTGTGCGGACGGGATTGCTTCTGATCTGCCCATGATACAGGGAAGGTTGCGTGGGTGGGACTGCACGGTGGAAGGGAGTCCAGTTCACGGTCTACTTAGGCACGGGCACTGAAACAAAGTTCGTTTGTAACCTGGGAGAAGGGGCATTGGTCTGCGACGTGTCTCTCTGATTTTGTCTCTCTCTGCTTTCTCTGCTGGATTGCCGAGGCTTTAGGGGTAATATGCCTGGAATCAATGAAGTTCGAGCTCCGTAGCTTCCCACTACACGATTCAACTCTCGCTTCATACTCATCCGCAATCAAGGCGCTCACGGCGCCGGCGGTAAAACCAAGGCCATGGTTGCGGTTGAGGTCCCTTATCGCACTATGAGAGAGAGTGTGGAACTGATGGGCTTGCTGGGTCTTCGAAATGTCGGCACCCCGAATTAATACACATCCCGCAGATTATATGTACTGCGTTGGCCAGTTGTGCACACCTTGGACCGCCGTGGCGTGACCTCAAGGAGGCTTTGATCGGATTCCTGATGCACCGTAAACGATTGTATATCTATACAGAGTATGGCCACTTGCTACATCAAACAATTACCTGATCCACCTGACCGGCTCTTGAGCGCTTCATGTTATTACCAAGGTACTTGACCTGGTGATTTTACGACCAAGCCCGCGGGTTCCCTTACAACAAAAGATCCCCGTGATTCGCCACGCCTTGCGCGGGCTGGTACACCGTCTGGGGCGCGTACTGGTTGACCACATACCCAGCCGACTCGCCGCCGTTGCCGCCGAAGCTGTCCCCTTGCTCCTGCACCTGCATGCCGCGCATTTGCGAGGCGAAGTACGCGTCAGCATCGTTCACCGCCTGCGCCAGGTCGCCGTGGCCGTTGCCGTTGGCGACCGCCGCCGCTGGCCTGTCGGCGTGCGGGTCCAAGTCGGACGGCTGGCCGCCCATGCCCAACTGGCTGAGGCTCTTGTTGGCGTCGGAGCGCAGGCCGGTGGGCGCGAGCAGGGCGTCGTGGCGCTGCAGGCAGGGCGAGTCCTGCAGGCGGCGAGGGCGGGCGTTGCGGAAGACGGTCTGAACGGGCTTGAGGTAGACGGTCGCGAGGGTGCCGACGTTGAGACACATCTCCTCGAGCGTGACCGGGTCGAGGCGCTCCGACTCGGCCGTGATGGCGGGCTTGTCGCCCATGACGATGCGCTTGGCCGCCTCCATGTCGGTCGAGAGTAGGCGCCAGTACATGTAGGCGCGGTCGCGCAGATCCGGGTTGTCGGTCTCCTCGGTGGCCCACTTCAGCACCTTGGGCACGAGCTCCTGGCCCTTGGTCGGGCGCTGGATGAAGAGCTTGACAGTGGCGGTCAGCAGGGCCAGCTGCACCTCGACGGGCTCCTCGGCGAAGGAGAAGAGGAAGTCCTCGAGGAGCGCGTCCGAGTTCTCGATGCGGCTGGCGTACTGGCCGATCACCCACACCATGGCAGCTTTCGCCTCGGGTTCGTCGAGCGAGTCGAGGTGCTCGCAGAGTGTGCCGATGATGCTCTCGTACTGGTTCGGGTACTTGCGGAAAATGTTGCGAATCACCACGGTGGCCTCCTGCACAATGTAGGTGACCTTGGTGGCGACGAGCTCGAGCAAGAGGTTGATGCATCGCCTCGCGGCAGGCTCAATCTTGATGGCCAGCTTGCCAATGGCGCGGACTGCCTTCCGCACGAAGTGCACGTCGATCTCGGTGGCGTACTCGCGCAGCTCGGTCAGCACCTCGTCGATGTTCTTCTCGTTGGCGAGCATGAAGATGAGCTCGAGCTTGGTGACCTTGACGTATATGGGGTCGTTGTACTTGCAGAAGAAGACGCGGATGTCGTTGCGGAGCACCTCGGGTCGCCGCTGGAGGATCAGCAGGGCATTCCGGAGCGCAAGATACTGCACTTCGGGGCCCTTGGCAAGCAGCGTGACGAGCGGTGGCGACAACTTCCGGCAGAGGGCGGATATCTGTTTTTGATCGGCAATGTAGTTCATCAGATAGAGGATCACGCGTATGCAGGTGAGTACGACAGCCGAGTTGGAGTGCGAGAGCCGGGGCGCTATGCGCTCGGCGAGGAGCGCTGCCTCCCCGGATTCTTGTGGCACGTAGGACATCAGCGCTTCCAGGATGTACGTCTGTCCCCATCTACCGCACGTTAGCGTCAGGATCCGACCACCGCGTGAGACACAAAAGGACACGAAACCGTACTCAGAGCAATCAGGCAGGATGGCGACCATCTTGGACGCGTTGCTGTAATCAATGGTGAGCTTGATGGCGTCGCTCCTCTCCCAGATGTCCATCAGGCCCGCCAGCGCGCTGGCCACTACGGTGGGGTTGTCGTCCCGCAAGAGGCTGTTTAACCTGTCGATGAGGTCTGATTTCTCCACCATATGCCTGTCGTGATCGTACAGCTTGGCGACACAGTAGGCGGCGGTTTTGCGCACATACGGATCTGGGTCGCGGAGGAGATGCTTGACAATCGGGACGGTGGCCTCGACGAACTCTCGCACATGGATGTAAGACATGGTGCGCAGCGCCAGCGCTCGGACGAGTGGGTTCGGATCCTCCATGTCCTAAAAAGGGGGCTGTTGGTTTAAAAGCCCAACGTGAGAAAGGGGGGGCTGCAACGATGGGGAGAAACCCACATGCTGTAGAACTGGGATGGCTTTTAGGGCCACGTCGGGACGCATCCTAGCATAGTTGACGAGAAAGAGAAAGCACCTGCGATGGGTGACGGTCAGTAGGGCTGCTGCGGGTGAGTATGACGGAGAGTTGGGAATTCGGGGCAGCGTGCGCACATCTTCTTGATCTCGAGGTTGGGGATGTTCATGCAGGCGACGATGTCCGGGAACAGGGCGACCATGTCGTTGTTGCTCATGGTCATGTTGGCGACGATCTTCTTGAGAGCGACCTTCTTGGCGGTGAAGTGCTTGTCCTTCTTGCCGCCGCTGTTCAGCTCGAAGCGCAGCTCGGCGACTTTGCCCTGTATGGTACGAAACGGAGGTGAGTGGGCAGCCGGGGGCATGTATGCCATAAACATGGTGAAGGCGGGGAGCGGGGCAAGCTCATGATGTCCTGGGGCGGGAGGGGGAGACTGTGGGTGAAGCAAGGGAAGAGGGGGGAGATGGTGTCGTTGGAGGAACGTCCGTGGGCCAAGCCGTGGTAAAAGCTGGCACGCGCCGCGAGGAAGGGGAGGGCTCGATGAGGGGCAGAGCTGGACAATGAAAGCGGTGCCGTGCTGGACATGGACTGGGCCGAGGTGGGCTGGGCTGGCTGCCGGAATAAGACACGACATCCAGCTCTTCCCCGCAGTCCGCACAGCAACAGCAACAGCGAAACGAGACACTCTCTGGAAGCTTACCCGAGCGAACAGCTTCGAGTCCCCTCCTCCTTGTGCGCTCGACATGGTTGGTTTCCGGTCGTCTGTTTACAGCACAGCAAAGCTGGGGGTCGACGTGCTGCGGATGCGAGCTGGCTGACAGCGGGCGGGACCACGGGCACCGATAATGGGTCAGCAGCGGAGTGTCCGGTCGGCTGGGCGCGGTGGACCAGCGGAACGGACGGGGCGGACGGGGCGGACGGGGCGGGCCCGTGACGCCGGTCGGGTCACAGCGGCAGCAACCCCGGGGCTGCGCGTTGCGCCGGGCTGATGGGATCGGGTGTGGGAGTAAATGGTCTCGTCTCGTCGAGGTGGCAGGTGGCAGGTGGCACGCAGCGATCGATGGCCTGGCCGGCCAATCTCGTGCGCCTTGTCTCGCTGAGAGCGGCTGCGTTCGTTCGTTGCGCACAGAGCGCCGGGATCGCAACGTCTTCTCGTCGCGTGCGGTGACAGATGTGCGCCAATGGCTTCGGGGCTCGGGTTTGTTGCAACAGGTTCGAAGTTGACCAACTTCATGTGTTCCCACCGACGACAAGGTCCTTCCAGGCTTCTCGGCGATCCCAGGCCTGCCGGGTCCATCGGAAACCACAGTGGGGCTGTCAGCCCTAACCCTGTACAGGTCTTACCAGCGCCTCCAGCGCGTTGCTGAGAGCGCGAACTCAATTAAGCCTTCCATTAACGGAACACGAACGACAAAATGGAATACAAACAACCTCACTATCACTCCGCTCTTCACTCCCCGAAGCCAACCTCCTGCAGCCGTAGGATGTAAGCCTCGCTGAATTAGGCATCAGGCAGATACCGAGGTACTACCGCTTCGAGAGGGCTGAGATGGCGAAGTCGCGCGGTCGACACACCCGACTGTGCAATGGGGATAATGATGAGGCGTGCATCGCGCGATACATCTGCGCTCCCCCATCGGGAAAAGTCATCAGCGTCCGCCCGGCCTGCGATTGGGGCGCATCGATGAGTGGCGGTTAAGTGCTGTGGTATTGCACTATGTACCCCAGATCTCGGCACGAAAAGCTGTGAAGAGAAGCGGAAGCACGACTGCCGCGAAAATGCAACGCCAAGCCAGCGCGTGGTTTTCCTGAAACGACCTCCACGTCCGGCGGCCCCCAGCACGCCCAGCAAGCCCGCCTCAGCCCAGCGATGGCCAGCCCGCCTCACCCGCCCAGCTACCCGGTTTCGCCGCCTCGACGACGTTGCAGCGGGCGGAAGCTCGTCTGGATAAATGAAATGCTCCGCTTCGACGGCCACTGCCGAACATTCGAACGTCTTCTCCCGTCGATAGCGCCCCCCCGCGAACGGTCCTTGGCAATGCGAAGCAGGGAGGCAGGGCACCGCGGAGCTTAGCTCGGCGGAGAAAGGGGCAGACGGTTCCGCAACCGCGGTTTACGACCCTGTCCTGACCATGGCCGTTTACTTATAATGGTGCACACGCGGCAGCCCGTCCCCTACTCTCCTCAGGCCATGCTCTCCCCAGGTCCGCTATCACCACCCGCCGACAGCTCCTCGCCAGCGTACAAGCCAAGATCGTCGCCACCATGAAGCTCAACCAGAACGAAGTCGTCCTCGCTTTGCTCGCGTTGGCCGCCCCCGTGGTGCGTGCCGGGTGCAGCCTTCCGTCCAGCTACCGGTGGACCTCGTCCGGGCCCCTGGCGAGCCCCAAGAACGGCTGGGTCTCGCTCAAGGACTTCACCCACGCGCCCTACCAAGGCAAGCACCTGGTCTATGCCTCGGACCACGACAGCAAGAACTATGGCTCCATGAACTTCGGTCTCTTCTCCAACTGGTCCGACATGGCCTCGGTCAGCCAGACTGGCATGAGCTCGGCCGCCGTCGCCCCTACGCTCTTCTACTTCGAGCCCAAGGACGTCTGGGTCCTGGCCTACCAGTGGGGCCCGACTGCCTTCTCGTACCGCACGTCGACCGACCCGACCAACGCGAACGGCTGGGGCGCCGCTCAGCCGCTGTTTACCGGCACGGCCGCCGGTGCCACCTACGGGCCGATCGACCAGACCCTGATCGGCGACAGCACCAACATGTACCTCTTCTTCGCCGGGGACAACGGCAAGATCTACCGCGCCAGCATGCCCATCGGCAACTTCCCGGGCAACTTCGGCACCGCCTCGACCGTCGTGCTTTCGGGCGCCACCAACGACATCTTCGAGGCCGTCCAGGTCTACACCGTCACCGGCCAGGCCTCGCCGCTGTACCTCATGATCATCGAGTCGATCGGTTCAGGCGGCGCCCGCTACTTCCGCTCGTACACGGCCACCAGCCTGAGCGGCTCGTGGTCTCCGCAGGCGACCAGCGAGAGCGCCCCCTTCGCCGGCAAGGCCAACAGCGGCTCCACCTGGAGCACCGACATCTCGCACGGCGACCTAATCCGTTCCGCCGCCGACCAGACCATGCCCGTCGACCCCTGCAACCTGCAGCTGCTGTACCAGGGCAAATCCGGCGACGGCGCCTCCTACGACCTGAACCCATACCGCCCGGGACTGCTCACCCTGGTCGGCGCCACGGGCGGCAACACGGGCGGCAACACGGGTGGCAACTCCGGCACGCCCACGACAACCGCCCAGCCGCCCGTCACGACCACGGCCGCGCCTCCCTCGGGCGGCGGCAACAGCGGCGGCGCCACCGTCGCCCAGTGGGGCCAGTGCGGCGGCCAGGGCTACACCGGCCCGACGGCCTGCGCCAGCCCGTACAAGTGCACCTACTCCAACCCTTGTGAGTCTTCTTTCCAATCTTTTTGACATGGGTTTAATGCAGCTAGCTAACGGGTCAAATCAGGGTACTCCCAATGCCTGTAAGGGGGCACTGAAAGGCTGCAGTGTCGAAGAGCGGAGAGGCTGTGATCATTTAATGTCAAGTGAGGTCAGTGAGACCCAACTTGGAAGCAGTCTGCTTGAACTTCGCGGCTCGGTTATCTGTACATAGCCTTGTGCTGGAGACATTCAACGTATATAATTCTTCTCTTCCTACTGTATGTATGTTTTGGATCCCTGAAGAAGGTTGGTCGGACTCCAGCCTTGTTGCATACTACCTACCTAGGTATATACGTGCCTTCCGTCCTGACATGCACCACCTATCAACATCAAGTGATGAAAGCCTTCATATTACCTAAGGTGCCTTAAATGTCAGGAACGCATCGTGATATTTGGCACACATGCGCAGGCACGCATTCCATTCATACATTCGACAAGATACCTTAAAGATGGAGACGTATTGGACGGAAGCACAGATATCTTGATGAAGCGACCCTAACCTAAAACATCCACCTGAACCGACCACAAAGTTGCTGACAGGGACTGGACAAGTACCAGCCCCACTCTTCGGGAGGGTTAATGAAGCGACCACGCCCTTCTTGGCACCTGATTCGTGGCGGCCACATTGTGGTCGGCCTCCTTTGTGCGACCGCAGCACCCAACCCTCGAGCTAGGTCGGCTGCTGCGGCATGTACCCATCGTTTTCTGTTCGTCTCGGTCGAAGATGGGATGGTTTACCTCCACTGCTTTGAGGATGCAAGCGGGCATTGGAGCATGCATTCGACTAGCAGAAGCCAGTGCCGACGGTGGTCACGCCGTAGCTGACTTTCCACTTCGGATACGAGTACCAGGCATTCTGGTTGGGGCAAGCGCTCTCGAGGGCGTTGAAAAAGCTCAAGACGTCGGTGCCGTGGCACTGCTGGCCGTTGCCGTAGTTGCAGCCGTACGCGATGGCGCTTCCATACTCTGTCTCGCAGTGTCAATGTCCGTTGTCTTCAAGCTGTCTCTCACGGGGGTTCAAGGGTGGAGGGGGCAGGTCGGGAGCAAAGCAAGGGAGCTTGGGAACATCCGAGACAGGAGGAGAGAGGGAACATACGGTACGAAATGAGGGTAGCGTAGTTGAGGCCCTGGCCGCACATGTTGGCGAGGCCCTGCGTCGCACCGGCGAACTGGGAGCTGGCGATGTACCCGCCCTGACAGTAGGCGCCTTGCTTGGCCCTCTTGTCCAGGCCGAGGCTCGAAGGTGCATTCGTGACGGTCGAGTTGCCCGGGTCAGCCTTGCCCAGGTACTCCCAGTGTGTAGTGCCGTCTTCGTTCAGGGTGGCGATGTGGAGCCCGTCAGGCGCACCCGCGGGGAGGGGATCGAAGAGAGGTTTCCTCTCGCCAATGGTGCCGTCGCCTGCTGCGGGGGCGCCAGCAACGTGAGTGAAGACTCCAATGCTGGAGAGTGCGAGGAGCGCAAAAAGCTTCATGATGGTAAGTTGAATATCTGAAATTGATGGCCGGACGACAGCTGCAGTGTGGTCCGTCTGGTATGGCAAGACTCGAGAAGGATCTGGTTTGGACTTGTTGCTCATTGAGATGGTGCAGTGTCGCAACAACGAGAGCACACGTCGACTTATTATATCCACATTCTGACCTGTGAACCTCCGGTTCTCCATTTTCCATTCAAGTGCGTTATCCTATTCCACCTACGCACTGGCAGGCACCTCCATCTCCATCCTACCTACCTACCTGCCTATCTAGGTACCTAAGCTACCTAGGAGCCTAGGTCGGTGCCGGTATACAACGAGACCCACCAACGGCTGAGGCGCTGACTGAGACACATCTCACCTCACCCTGACAGGTTGTCTCGCCTCAATCAATGGGTGGCCAACTTCTCTGGCTACCTAGTCCATACACTCCACAACTTGTTGAGAATTAGAAAATCCCTCGGCCTTTCCGGTCGTACTCCCGTCGTAGTCGTTGTCACCCCTTGGGTGCCCCCCAGAGCCAGTTCTGTCGGGTGTGGGAAAGTGCCAAGTCGCCATTGGCCGGCACCCATAAGGTAGGTAGAGTGGCCTGCCGCGTCAGGACCACCTACCTTACCTACCCTACCTGCAGCGTAGGAGCTCAGCAAACCACTTCCCTTCAGCTTAAATTCAGGCTGTGGACTTGCTCGATCTGTTGCCCAAATTGGGACCGGATCTCAGTCAGCTCCTCTGCTGCTGTGCGCCCCGAGCTTCGGCCGGTGTGGTGACCACAGCGCAGCCTGACGGGAGAACATCCAGAAAATCATTGGTGGCCACCCAGCCTAGACTTCAGCCCGCTTCAGCTAGGCTGGACTCTTCGACGATAAAGCGCTCAACCTCTCCTGTCTCAAGAGAGGCGTGATCCGATCTCTCGACCCGGCTCCAGCTCATCATCAAGCCCGTTCTCGAGACACGCCTCTCACTTCGCGCTCTTCAAGTCCTCACCAGCGACCAGCCTCCGTCTTCTACAGAGTTCCAATTTTCCCAGTCATTCGACATGAAGACCACTTCCAGCCTCGCAATCGGCCTCCTCGCCCTGGCCGTCCACGCCAGCCCAGCCCCTGCGTCGGTTCAGACTGCGCCCGCGTCGTCTCCAACGGGCAGCCTCAGCCTCCCCCCGGGTTCCAAGGACGGCCTCTACGTTCACACAGTAAACGCGGACGGCACACCGGGCCTCACCTATCTGGGCCCCGTCAACACCACCCACGCAGCCCGCGACTCGGGTCTGGCGCCGCCGGTGCTCGGCAAGCGCGCAAAGAAGGGCTCGTATTGCCAGGGCTTCTACCTCAATCCCACCGACGTGATGGGCGCCGAGGACGGCCTGGTGGGCTACTGCAACTGGGACGACCCGGCTGTGTTCTCCAAGGCCATCTCGTACCAGTCCGGCAACGCCGTGGCCTATGGCTGCAACTATGGGAACGGCCAGAAGTGCTACGGCAACCAGATCCAGCCTTTCTTCAACCAGCTGACCTCGGACTGCGGCGGGAACCAGGCCGCCTGGTACTCGTACCCGGACTGGAAGGTCAGCTACGGCGTGACGGGCGTGGGGAACAGCTACTGCTGAGCTTGGTGGCGCGCAACGTCGGGATGCAATGTACCTAGGCTACCTTAGATGGCCTCGAGGGTTTGGGACATGGTGTGGGCAGGGCATCGTTCTGAGGAAAAGGTAACGACACTCCTCAATACTTCAAAAAAATGAATGACTTTCGTCAGCTCGCGTGCCACAATCATACCTAGGTAAACAATATTGCCAGTCTTCCCTAAGCTGAGCTTGAGGTAGGTAGGTGCCTTGACTGGTAGCAAACTATTCTTGTCTATGCCAAAATGCCGTCGATATTGTGCGACGGCTGGGCGCACTGATACATAAAGGTACGCATCGCGAGCCGGCTGGCAAGGTGTCCGGCAGCGAGGCGGTGCTGGGCTGGCAGAGCCCGCATGTCCTTGGCACGACGAGCAAATGGGCTCACAGACGCTTGACTTTGCCGAGACTGTACCGGCTACCTTCATCGATATCGAATGCGACGGAGTAAAGCTCGGACTCGACCGAAATACTGGGGGCAATGCACCGAAGAAGCGAGACGGTGATGTAGAAGGCTTTGTTTTTCAAAACAATGGTCAGCTGGTTGGTAAGCTTGGGTAGCTCGCCAAAGTCGAGGGCAATGTCGGACCAGAACACGGATTCGGCAGCGTGCCGTTGGCGGAAGAGCCAGGCCGTCACCCGGGGGTACTTGGCAGCGTTGAAAACACGCAAGGCCGGCCCGCTCACTTCGCGATGATCAACCAGGATAATCATGTTGATGTCAGAGGAATCGAGAGTCACCGTGGCGGACACGGCAAAGACCCGGGCGCGCTGTTCCGGACGGAAGAAGAGGCCCCTGGCCTCGTCCCAGTGGCCTTCGGGAACCACCTGCTTGATGGCGGGGAGTGCAGCAGTCCAGGGGAAGAGCACCGAGCCCTTCAGCGCCCGGCGCTCGAGTGCGTGTGCCATGTCACCCTCGACGCATATGAAGAACCTGTGCATGCTGGTCTGGGGCGCCACCGCTCTCTCGTCGGCGGTGAGCCTGTTCAGTTCATGGGGAACGCCCTCGCGCACGTAGTGGCTGGGGCCAACCTTGCGCAACAGCACCCCGATCTCGACGCACTCGACATCGTCGAGCCATCGGGCACCAAGTGGGAGAGAATAACGCGTCCAGGACTGGCCCGTCTGAAGAAACGTGAGGCATCCCTCCATGCGGAGCCCCTTGTTCGTGAGGGTAAACTCCGGGTCGAAGTCGACGCGCTCAAAACACTGGATGCCCTTGCTCCAGGCGAAGGCGGCCGGAGAGGAAGCAAAGAGGTTGCTCATGCCGCCGGTCGCCAGGGGCTCCGTCCGGTTCTCCCAGGCGAAGATGGTGAGGTCGTTGTTGTGCCTGACGATCTCCTCCTGTAACCGGCGGAAAGCACTTTTGCCCTCGCCGTAGATCAGCGGCAGGCTGATGTCGAAGATGCCGAGCAGCGCGTACGCGGTATCCTCAAGCCGCGTCGTCTGTCGGTGGGCGGCCCAGGACATGCGCGTGGCCACCGAGTAAGCGTGGATCGGAGTATTTCCCGACAAGGCACCACGTTCAATACCGGTGATGGCGTGCAACTCGGTAGTAAATATCTCCTTTGAGCCCCGGTAGGCCCACGTGCGATCGTAGAAGCGGAGGACGCGCGGGGCGAGCAGCTCCTGGAGAGTCCAGCCCCTCGTGAACCATCGGCATTCTCGCAAGCTCTCGTGGGCGATGGGCACGCCGGGGTCGAGATCCGCCAGATAGGCCAGGCAGACTTGGGCCTCCTGGTACCAGCGGAACATGGAGTTGATGCTTTCGGTCAGCTCGGCGCTGCTCGTCTTGTCGATGCAGCACGTGTCGACCCAGACATGTTGGATTCCCATTTCCCGCGCGAGACGGGCCGTCTCCATAATTTTGCAGTAGCCCGCCTTCAGGCGATGCGCTGGCACAGGCACGGGGGTGGCCATGGAATCGGACTGCGGAAGCGTCATCTCCTGGAATGTGACCTCTTCGCTGCCCCACGTGTGGGAGAGAATCGCGTACGGAGGAACATCGGCGTCGATGTACTCTTTGAGTTGAAGGGTGGTCACATCTATGAGCCTCATGGCGGACGGGGCGAAGAGCTGTTGAGCCTCATGTAACGGGGACGGGAGGGAAAAGGGTTCCTTTGATACCTGCCTACCTAAGTCAGGCTTTTGCCGGACAAAACGCTCACTTGTAGACATGTACTGTGTAGCTTCGTGGCATGGCGACCTCAGCCGCGGCTGAGGCTGGTTGACTCCAAGCACCAATCCGAACCGGGGGAAAGAGGCAAGTCAGAGAGAGGTAGGTACATGTAGGTAAGTCAGGTACATGATTCGGGTCAGGCAGGAAGCTAATAATCTCGAGCGATTGAGGAGATTGCATGCCGATGCCAACTACTGTACTGGCGCGTCAATCTGTGCTCTTAACCTTGTCCATGTGCGTCTACGGGCATCCCCATCCGAGACGGTTCCCGTGCAAACCCGCAGCGAGGAAAGCACGATGATTTCCGTTGGTTTCAATCCCGGGGGCCTGTCTGGCTAAGGACCCACTGGAGCGGGAAGCCGCGGCCCGCCAAGAAGCGCTGGTTAGCGAGAAAGCGCTCAGATCGCCAAGCCCAAAGCCATCATCCACCGAGAACCGTTCCGACACGGCGACACCCGACGCCACTAAACGTCAAGTTGAACATCACATCATCGCATCCAGACACCCGACCGTCGGCCACACCATAGTTATCGCGTACAATGTCAACACTCGCAACCTCTCCGCCAGCGCTACCCGCCTGGGCCGTAGAGCTCAAAACCCCGCCAGCGCACAAGTCGAAACAGGCTGGCATCCCCGATCCGCCCGGCTTCCCATCGTCGTCGCAGCCGTCATCCGGCTCCAGCAAGGTGCGCACGCCCATTCTCGCTGCACCCCCCGCGCCTTCTCGTCGCTGGTTGCCAATCGACTAACACAGCTCGTGTCGTGCGCAGAAGAAGGATGCCAAAGACGCCGCCAAAAACAACGACAACAGCAACAAGACCGCGCCGCGCAAGCCGCCGACCCCCGACGAGATGGACACGCTGAAGCTCAAGAAAGCCTGGGAGGTGGCGCTGGGTCCCATCAAGAGCCTGCCTATGACGGCCATTATGATGTACATGTCGGGCAACTCGCTGCAGATCTTCAGCATCATGATGGTCTTCATGGCCTTCAAGAACCCCGTCGTCGGCATTCTGGCCACCAACCAGGCCTTCGAGCGCTTCGAGACCGTGTCCAACCGCGCCAAGATCTTCCAGGTCAAGCTGGCCTACGTCGTCATGCAGCTGGTGGCCCTAGCGTTGGGCGTATGGAAGGTCAATTCGATGGGGCTGTTACCGTAAGCCTCTTTTATTCTCCTCCCGCCCCGCTCGGACTTGCTGCCTTTGCAAGGCGTTGAGTGAGGTGTCCAGCGACCATGTGGCTGACAATCAATCCTGCACCGTCAAACAGGACGACGCGATCAGACTGGCTTGCGTGGGAAGCCCAACGCGAAGCTGTGGAGCATGCTGTGCCCGGGTTATGAGGTTTGACTGCTGGACCGATGAAGCGACCGAATTGCTGTCGGGATTCGCCCCTGCATGTATTCGTTGGCAGCGCCAATTGATGCACAGGCTACGAGTACGGCCATTTGGACATTCACACCTCGGCGCGCCACCTGGTCCAGATCTTCCCTTGCGACTGCTGGCATGCCTCGGCTTGGGTGACCTTGGCGATGCGTTTCCAATGCCAAGATTAATGCATCTCCTGTGCGGCCCACCCAAACTCTGTTTTTATATTACCCTTTTTTCTTCTTTTTTTTTTAGCTGTTGGGGGCCATGCGGAGCACAGGTGCACGAGGGTTAAATCCACCCGTGTCAACCCCTTTTCCGGTTGGGCAAGGACATTGCTTCACCAGGAACCGGTTGAGAAGCCGGCTGCCCTGTGTGACTCAGAACCGGCGAAAGAGGGGTGCCATGCAGGGCTGCAGGGCTCTTGTGCTCGGTGTAACTAACCAGCCTTTCCCGGGCGAACCTGGCCACTGACCATGGTTTGATGATTGATCCTCCAGGTCAAAACAAGACAACACGGCCGCCTTGTGGCTCGCACTCTGCCCGTTCCTTCACGGACCCTGCGTGTCTGGCGGCCCAGTTTTGAATCGCATTGCAGCCTTCTTTTGCAAAATCCGAACGCAGCTCGGGGATTTGGGATCTGGATGACAGACGCTCTGTTTGACGGATTCAATACGCTCGCATCGTAAATGGGGACCGGACCATGCCCCACCAGATATCCACGGATCTCCAATTGCTCTTGCCAGTGAGGCACAGGATTGTACGTGCCCGTCGTGCGATTGGACGAAAGAGGCAGGCTCGAGAGTGGCCGGGGGAACAAGGCAGCAGCCTGATCACACCCTGCTGCTTGGCGTTTCTGGCAGTTGCCGCTGGGTCCTACGGAGTACTAGGTATAAGTACCTTACTTGCATCCCCATCTTGTAGCTTGCAGAGCCGCTTGTGTTCGTTCCAACTTGAGACCCGGGTGAGTAGTGAAAAAAACACGCGCAAAGAGGCACGACCTCTCATCATCCTCGAGTTGCACAGAGAAAGTGTGTGCCTGTGTCCTCAACCTCCGGCAGCGCAGTGCGGTGTCCGCGTTAATTCATCTGCCCCTCGTCCTGTCAATCGCGGCTTCGCACAACGCCCTGCCCGGCCCAACCTCAACATGAACCGCGCCGTCGGGCTTGGCCTGCGGGCCCTTCATGTATTCAACCTCTCCTCTCTGTCTACTGCAGAGCTCATCGGCTGACGACTTCGCTCCACCGCATCAGTTCCTCATAGCTCTCGTCGTCCTCGCTCTTGCCGTGACACTCCTCAGGGCCCAAGTTTACGGCGATGTGCCGGTCACCACCCGCTACTCAGTCTTCACCGGCGGCTTTGGCATGCTGGTCGGCCTGGTTGGTGTCGTGTCGCTGCTGGCATCTTTCGTGCCCGAAATGGTGCCACTAGTGCTGGACGGCCTCGCCGCGCTGTTCTTCCTCGCTGGCGGTATCGTATGTACTTTTCTTTTGCTGCTGCTGCTGCTGATACACTGTCGTCCATATTCAAACCGATATTTCCCTTTCTGATGTATCCGGCCACCGTCTCCCTACCTTTCAACACCGGTGCGGGGAATCTCGTTATAGAAGCGCTGACGTCGACTATACAGGCCTGGGCGGTCGGCCTCGGTAACACTCACGGCTGCGTTCCCGACGACAATATGGCTGGGAATGGGTTGCTTAACCAGGGCACCCTCGACACTCCCGAGGGCCCATTCCCAGGGGTTTTGGATCCCTCGCATCCGAACAAAGACGACGGGACAGCCAAGCTGCGCGCCAACTGCCAGCGCGCCACCGCCGACGAGGTGCTGCAGTTCATCGCCTTCGGCTTCGGTCTGGCCCTTCTCTTGATAGGCTTTTTGCAAATGCGTCGGGGGAAGAGCTACGGCGCGGGTGGATATGTTGCCTGATTGACGGATATTGTTGATCTCCGATCGAGGTTTGCTTGGTTGGTCCGAGATATTGACTTGAGCTGGCGATCAGCGACTGGTAAGGACCACGGCGGTCCATATGACGAGGACGAGAAAGACATGACCAACGTAATACAACACGAGTACGAAACCCTGAAGCAAGTGTTCTCGATTCCGGGTATCCTACATGGCCAAAGACGAACAGTAATCAGTACCTCATCAATGTGCTTCCCACACCCGTCATTTCCTGCCTCGCCATCTTCGTCAACGTTCTCATATTCAGCCACTTCCATTCAGCGATCGTGTGACATAACCATTTTCATACCAACATTGCATGCCACAAATCCTCTTCACCTTTCCACTCAATTTCCCAGTGGACAATCACATACCCGCAAGCAAGACCCAAGCAAGCAACGCCAAAGGAAAAAAGCAAATCTCTACCTTCAACAACACCCTATCACCTCCTCACACTACTAGCAACACTACTCATGGTATCACTGATCTTGCTGCCCCACCCGCCCAGCCACTTGGGCATCTTCAGCCTCAACCTGACGCGCCCCTCGACCACAGTGTTGACCAGCACGATGATGGCATACGTGGTGCTGCCGAGCGCGCGGAAGACGGCCAGCCCCGCAACCGACCAAAGAATGAAGCGCAGGTAGAAGTTGTCACCGATGGAGCTGCCGCCGTAGGCCTCGCTGATGGCCATGGCAAGCGTCGCGTTCGCCACCAGCCACGTCACCACCATGTAGGTGCGCACGCTCTTGTAGTAGTCCTGCTGCATCTGCTCGTCCGACACGCCCGGCTCCGGCACCTCGACGCGGTCGCGCAGATTGCGCAGCGCCTCGTCGTAGCCCGAGTCGATGTCGAGCTGCTCTGAGGGCATCTCGAGCTCGACCGTGCTGCCCTTGCCAATGGCCCCGCCCAGGTCCGTCTTCATGACGTTGTCGCCCTTGGTGCCCCACGTCACGTCGTGCGTGTTGCAGAAGGCGTAGATCTGCAGCGTGCAGATGTAGCTTGGCAGCAGGATGTAGTACTGCAGGAACGACGTGAACATGTGCCATGGGTCGAGGTAGAGGAACGACATGATGAAGTACAGGCCGATGGTGGACGCCGTTGACACAATCAGGTTGGTGAAGACGTTGTTGCCCATGCCGATGTCCTCCGTCTCCTTGTGCGTGAACTGCCGGACCACGATGTAAATACACGCGAACAGCGTGTAGGCCATGATGATGGCGTAGATGATCATTGACGCCAGGTACATCTTCTTGGAGCCCTGTGGCCGGTTACCGAGAGAGAGGATAAACTGGGTCGAGATAAGAAGGACGCAGACGTAGCGCAGGACGGTGAAGATGTACAGCCCAGCATGGCCGCCAAATGGGTCGACTTGCGGGTCGGCCAAGCCGCCGGCAACGAAGTAGAAGGTCAGGTAGAAGTTGGCCAGCGAGAAGTATGTGAAGAGCAGCTGGATGAACTGGTAGATGAACTCAATGTGCAACAGAACCTTGCGCGGCACCGTGTGGTCCGTCAGCCAGATTTGCTTGAAGTGAACCAGGGAGTAGACAGCCGCGAAGAAGGCACCGTTGAGCCAGCGACGACGCTGCGAGATGAATTCGGGAACAGTATCTGGAAATATTCGTCAGCAACGTCATGTAAACACCAATAGGAGGGGCCAAACGTACCAGGCACATCCGTCTCGCCAGTGCATGCCTTGACATACTTCAGTACCCATCTCTCGCCGCGTTTGGCCACCAGCTCCCAGCAGAGAATGCGATCCTCGGCGAGGTACATGTTCGCCGTGAAAACATCTGCATGCTGCCCGTGCAACGTTTCACCCTTGAAGTACTGGCTGAGTGGCCCATGGCCTGTCTCATCATTTTGCAGCGCGTGGTAGCGATACGCACTGAGAGCGCCGGGCAGCACCGTGATGTACCCAAACACACTCTCGAGCGGCTTGTCGAGGATGTTGGACAGCTTGTACTCAAAGTTCTGCGACGCCACGAGCGGGTTGAGCAGGTTTATACCCCATCGCCCTGTCATCGCCCTGATCTCGCCGCAGGCACCAGCCACGTTGGAGTCGTTGTCGAAGGCCTTCCATAGGTGGTACAGCGCGGTACCCGCCGGGCGGGTGCCGACGTCCAACAGAATACACACGTTCGGGTTCAGCGCCTTGCCAAACGCGTTGAAGAACCAGCGGTGCGAGTTGAGCTTCTTCTGGTTCTTCTCCTTCAAGCAGAAAATCATCTGGCAGGGCACAATGCCCTTCTCTGCGCCCTTGAATTTGAGATCCGAGTCGAGGGAAACTTGTGTCGTGTACTCGTACACATGGGCCTGCACCGCCTTTTGATTGACGTAGTTCTTGGCGATGCCGTGTTGGTAGACGCCCATTGCAGCCAGGGCGTCGAGCGTGCGAGGATGGATCTTTTCGCGACCGTCCGACACAATGCAGACCACAATCTTCTGCCAGCCAAACTCGCCCCAGGTTCGGCTTCTGTTGCGACTGCAAAAGTGGCTGATGTTCTTCATGACGGCGTGCATGGTCCGGGTAAAGCCGTACTCGTCCTCGTTGTACATGGTGATGCAGATGAAGAGCTCCGTCTCGCGCGCCGTCCTCCCTATGTTCTGGCGCAGCTTGTAGCCCCTGTCGACAAAGTCGTCCGGATCACACGTCACGGCTGTGTAGCGCATGTGTGTAAACTCGATCTCGTCGCGGCGAGGCAGGAAGCTGTACAAAATGGTTGGGATCTTGCACTCCAGCACGAGCTCGCCGTTGATCAGCTGCACCTCCTTCTTGCTCATTTGCGGCGCGCGGACGCCGCGGCGCTCCTGCTTTCCCTCCGGCGCAGCGTCGTAGCGCCCCAGCTTCTCATCCATGGACACGTCGGTGGCGTCTTCGCTCAGCGTTACCTGTGACTGGGCGTACGACTCACGATGGTGCCTGGAACCGCCCAGGTCGGACTCGGGAGCAAAGACATCGTCGGTATCCTCTCCTAGCGGAATGCTGACCGTGATATCGTCGGCGAACGAGTGGGTGGAACCGCGGGCGGAGTGCGAAAACAGAGGCGCAGGCGGCAGCGGCCGCCTTGGGCTGCCGCCATACGTTGAGGCAGGCGTGCCTGGTCTGGGGCTACCGTTCAGGTCGGCCGGTTCGTATCTGGCGCTGACTGGGGGCGGTCGGCTGTACTCGGACGAGCCTCGCGACGGAGTCCACGGTCGAGTGGGCGAAGCGCCATCCATCGCTGGGTTGTAGGCGCCGTAGGACGACTCAGGAGGAGGCATGTGGGGCGGATCAAGGATAGAACGGCGGGAGTCGATGGACGGCTCGTAATGCCGCCGTGTTGTTCGGCTCCTAAGGTTGTTTTGGTGTGAGCTTGGGCTACCTCTTGTCAAGCGTTGGTCCTCTTTGGGAGATTCAGACTCGCATCGAGCCTGAAAGCGCGGCCTCTTCCTAGAGGACGGGCCCTTTGGAATGACGGGAAGAGCTTCGGCCATTGGCGGCGACCCAGGCGTCTGTGGTATCTTCTTCCTCTGCAGCCTCACTGTTGAGAAGCTGCTGGACGGGCTGCCGTCTGGCATTCTCCTTCCTGCTGCCGGCTTCGGCCACGGGTCTGTAAAAGCTGGGAACTTGGCGCTTCTTGCCCTGCTGGGCAATGATCCCGCAGGCTGCTGCGACAGAGAATGGAAAATCTCAGACGCTGCAAGCTCGCGGGGCAAGTGCACTTGTGGGAGGGACTGAAGGGACTGAGGGGACAGTGGGGGAGGATAGATAGGAACGTGCGGTAAGACATACGGCCGCGGGTCAAAGGGCTCCTCCATGGATGTCAACAGACGCACGGCCGCACCATGGCCCGGCGTGCCGGTTGGAGTCGAGTCGTCTGGGTCGCCATACGGCGGCAGCGTGTACTCGGGCGGCAGACGCGAGGGCGAGTGTCGGCCGTCCATTGTGGCTGCTGTTGTGGCGGCCTCAATCTGAGAAACGCGAGTCTGTGTCTTTGAGACACGCGATCAGCTCGAGACGCAATCCGCAGGTTGGCTGAGTAGGCTGGTATGCGGGTGGAAATCGATTAGATTGCGATGGTCGCGCCGCGCTGTAGGGGAGAGAATGCGCGATCCGAAGCTGCGTTGGACCCGTTGGTGTTCAAACTGGCGATCAGCTCACTGGTTGCGTTGAGTAAGGTACTGAAGGCCAAAAGGCGGCAATGAGCAAACTTAGAGAATCATCGTGGAGACCAAATCGATTGAGTGCGACGATGGGAAAGCATTGGGTGCACAGATGGTTGGCGATGGAGGGGCTCCTTCCTGGCGGGATGTTTGGCTAGCCCCTGCCACTGCAAAGTGTTGTCAGGGCAACCACCCAAGGCAACCCCAGTTTGGGCGGCCCCACCCAAGCGCCAAAGGCATCTGCCATGCGTCGCGCCAGTCGCGCGATTCGATGATTCAAGCGCTGCAAGTTTGTTTCTCGATCGCGTAACCGCGCTCGCATGCATCACGCCAGAACACACCGCAGATAGGCACCAGCTACGTGCGTAGGTACGATACACTGTCTCACCAGCGGTTACGCAATATGCAACCTGAGAAACCAACAAAAAATGCATTCGAGACACAAAACGAGACAGGAGGAGACAGATGCAAGACTATGTCCACAGGAAGTACGGATACTGTATTTATGTGTAAGGTGAGTTTTCGACGCCCGAGACATGATAAATGCAAATGGCCGCGATGCATGCATGCTCCCGCAAATTAATCTAGACTGTAATCATGAACAACGACATAACTTCACTCCTCGTCCGACTCCTCTTCGGCAACCTGCAGATGTTCGGTTAGCAACTGAGACTGGATGGCAGGCGCGTATTGGAGATCATCAAACTCACCCCCTCGTGAAAGTCCCGTCCCTCCGCCGTCGCCTTGATGATGCCGGCTCGGATCGTCCAGTCGCCGAACCTCTCGCCCTCGTTGCGCTCAGTCGCATAGCGCTTCAGCATCGGCTTTAGGATAGCCAGGATCTCGTCCTCCTTGATGCTGGACCGGTACAGCTTGTTGAGTCGCTGGCCGTGGTACCCGCCGCCGAGGTACATGTTGTACGCGCCGTACGCCTTGCCGACGAAGGCGATCTCGGCGAGCCAGGGGCGCGCGCACCCGTTGGGGCAGCCCGTCATGCGCATGACGATCGAGTCCTGCCGCAGCCCGTTCTCCTCGAGGCACACCTCCAGTTTGGAGATGAGCACGGGCAGGTACCGCTCGCTCTCTGCCATGGCGAGCCCGCACGTCGGGAACGCGACGCACGCCGACGAGCTCAGCCGCAGCGCCGAGAAGTGCACGTTGTCGAGCTTGTACTGCGCCATGAGCACCTTCATGGTCGGCAGGTCCTCGTCCGCCACGTTGCTGAGGATGAGGTGCTGGTTGGGCGTCAGCCGGAACTCGCCCTTGTGCACCTTGGCGATCTCGCGCAGGCCCGTCTTCATGCGGAGCTCGGCCGTGTCCTCGATCCGCCCGTTCTCGATGAAGAAGGTGAAGTGGTTCATGCCGTGCTCGTCCCGCGCCCAGCCGAACGTGTCGACGTTGCTGTCGAAGTGGAACGGCCGTGCCGGCTCGAACGCCTGACCCCAGTACTCCTCCACCTTGGCCCGGAACACGTCGACGCCCAGGTCGTCGATCGTGTACTTGAGCCGCGCGTGCTTGCGGTTCTTGCGGTCGCCAAAGTCCCGCTGCACCAGCATGATTTTCTCGCACGCAATGTGCACCTCGTCGGCCTTGACGTAGCCCATCATGCGGCCCACCTGCGGATACGTCTTCTTGTTGTTGTGCGTGGCGCCCATGCCACCGCCCGCCAGGAGGTTGAAGCCCACGAGGTGGCCGTCGCTGCCCTTGATGGCAATAAGGCCGATGTCGTGCGCGTACACGTCCACGTCGTTGTGCGGCGGAATGGCGATCGATATCTTGAACTTGCGCGGGAGGTACGTCGGGCCGTAGAGCGGCTCAAAGTCCTGCACGGCGTCGCCGGCCACCTGCGTCTTCTTGTCGTCGTCGTCGGTGAGCCAAATCTCGTGGTACGCCGTGGTCGACGGCAGCAAGTGGTCGCTGATCTTCTGGGAGCACGCGTACACCTCACGGTGATACTTGGACTGCGAAGGCAGCGGGCTGCACATGACGTTGCGGTTGACGTCGCCGCAGGCAGCAATGGTTGTCATCAGCGCCCGGTTGATGGCCTGCATGGCTGGCTTGAGCTTTCCCTTGACGACGCCGTGGAATTGGAAGGTCTGTCGCGTCGTGAGCTTCATGGTCTCGTTGCCCAGCTGCGTGCTGATGTCGTCCATCTGGATCCACTGTTTCGCCGTCGAGACACCGCCAGGCAGCCTGCACCGGATCATGAAGGAGTATGCCGGCTCCAGGCCCTGTGCCTTGCGCTCGTCGCGGATATCACGGTCGTCTTGCATGTATGTGCCATGGAACTTGGTCAGCTGCTGGTCCGCCGCCGAGATGGCGCCCGTCGACGTGTCCTTGAGCCCCTCAACGATGGTCCCGCGCAGGTAGTTTGACGCCAGCTTGATGTCCTCGTTGGTAATCGGGGGCGGCTCCTCCGGAAGACCCTCAACGTTGGCCACGCCCAGCGCCTCCCAGAGCTTGGGCTCCCAGTCTTGGTAACCCGTCTGGTATCCGTCCGGATCTTGGTCATCGCCAAGTCCGATGTCTGTGAGCCTGCTCGCACCGAAATTGGCCAGGACCCTATCCAGATCCTTGCCAGGCTTGTTGTAGTAAACCCTGTCCTCCTTCCTAGGCCAGTAGTGGCTGTCTCCCAGAGCAAAGACGGCGAAGCGGACCGAAGCCAGATCAAGCTCAGTGCTGTCCTTGATGGCATCCCAGAATGGCTTGCCGTTTTGCGGGAACTCGCCCTGTCCGGCCGTGGATGTGAGGATGACGATGTTCTCTTCTGTCGGAAGGTCCTCCACTGGGTAATCCTCCATCGCCATAACGGTTGTCTTGAGTCCTCGTGCTCTGCCTCTCGTTCCCAACCGCTTCGCCAGAGACTGAGCGTTGCCGTTGTCTGAGCCGAACAAGATCGTGAGCGGTGCGCCGAAGAGCCCTTCCAGCAGCTGGTTGTAGGCATCTTTGGCACGCCTCTTCTGCTGAGCTCGGATCTCAGTACCGAAATCCTCGGAGAGGACGCCGCCAAACTGCGGCTCGTTTCGCATCAGCTGCGTGAGTCGGTTCTCTCTATCTAGGAACTCCTTGAGCTCCTTCTTGATCCGCTCGGAATCCAGGGAGAAGCTGGTCTCGCCCTTCTTCTCGTTATCCGGATTCCACCGATACAGAGGCCAGTAACCCAAGTCAACCGCCTTCTTGGTCTCCTGGAGAACCGTCAGAGGAGAGTCGTGCTCTCCGAAGTAGGGCAGGTACGCCAGAACGACCGAAGGGCCGTTGAACTTGTCGGCCTCGTCCATCGCCTGGAGAACCTGAGTGTAGGAGCTGTAGACGGCCGTCGAGGCAACGTAGGCGTTGCCGAAGTTCATGGCGTAGAGACCAATGTCCTTCTTTCGCCGGTTGGCGTCAGCTGCAGCACGCTCCGAGTACGGGGTGGAATCAATGATCAGCAGGTTGACATTCTCGCCGGAGGCTAGGACGTGGTGGACGCCCGAGTTGCCAAGGTCGTAAGCCCAGGCGTCGGAGCCAACGAGCCAGAGCGACTGCTTGCGGAAGAAGTGCTTGCTTTCTAACAGCGACTTCGACAGGCGCGAATTGTCAATACTGAGCTTGGATACGGCGTCTTCGGCAGCCTCCTCGGACTTCTTGACATCCTCGGCATTCGCGACCCAGTTCGCAAGCGCCCGCTTAGGGACCTCAGTCAGGAACTGACCCGAGCTGGCGGCCTCCTTAACCTCGCCAACGAACCTCTGCCTGCGCTCCTTTCGGGCAAGCAAAGACCCAAAGCCAAATTCCGGGGTCGCCGAGATGGTGTTAGAAATGCCAGCATTGTCTGCCTCCAGCGAGTTGGCGACGAATGCCCTGGTGCCAAAGAGCTGGCCGAGAATCTTGGTGTAGGCAGTCTCAAGCTTAGGCTTCTCGAGGCGGTACTCGGAGGCCTGCTGTGGCGCCTCCCGCTCGCCAACCTCCAGGTTTTGCACCGGCTTGTCCGAGGTCAGGTTCTGGAAAACGCCGCGGAGAGCCTGCTGAACCGTCTCTTTAGAGATGTACCCCAGCTGATGGCCAACGATGGTCTCGACACCGCCAGCGGCGCTCTTGACCGAGGTCAGGACATCAATCAACACCGGGCCCCACTTTGTTGTCTTCCTCGACACCTGTTCGAGCACTGCGACCTTCTTCACCGACTTCGGGATGGCTTCGAGCACCTTTGCGCCGAGCCATGGCCGGTATAGCCTCGGAACAACCAGCCCGGCATTTGCATGGGCGTCGCCGGCCTGAGCCTGAGCAATGGCATCGACAAAAAGCGTCACATCAGACCCAAAGAGGAAAAGGCAGCTCTCGGCTGTGGCAGAGCCCCTCCATTCGAATGCGCTGTATTGCCTCCCGACAAGGCTGTTGAGCTGAGACCAGATGGAGGCCACGTATTTGAAGATGTCTTCGGAGGAGACGAGAGGCGCCGCGGGCTCGATGGTGGTTGCAGCCGAAGGGAGGGGTGGTGAGCTGGTCGCGCTCTGCTGGCTAGACTTGATGGATGACTGAGACGTGATGGCGGGTGAGGCTGGCGCAACGTCACCGGCCGGCACGCCGCTCTCTGGAACAGTAGCTGTGGTCAGGGGTTCCGGTTGCTCGGAGACAACGGCGACCCGGCCGTCATCGGCATAGATGCTGGTGCCGGAAATGGGTGCGGACTGGAACCTCCGCACATTGTCCAGGTTCAGAACATCGCGCACGGCATTGACCGGGGCGCTATCAATGGGGTCGTCGTTGGTGCTCGCGGCGGGGTCGAAGAAGTGGATGACGCCCTTGCCAGAGCGGATGGCGAGGGCGTGCGCCGTCAGCGCGATATCGTGCGCCTCTTGCAAGGACCACGACTGCAGGAATGTCCACCCAGAATTTCGGATCGAGGTGATAGCTGAGAAATCGGGGAAGCTCGTGGGCGCGAGGGCGACATGGAGCACCACGGGCAGGTTGGCGAGCTTGTAGAGGTGGGCAACCGCGGGCAGCAGGATCGAGCTCGTCGTCGTGACGGAGACCAGGCGGCCCAAGCGGATGGGAGTGAAGACGGAGAGGAGCGGGTCGGTGTTGTGCCTGACGGACAGAATCTCGGGGACGGCATCGCTGGTGGCTGCGACCAGGCTGGGCTGCTTGCGAGCGGCGAGCTGCTTCAAGGTGCTCGAGAAGTCCGAGTCCGCGGCCAGCGACGGCTGCACCGAGACAACCACATCGCTCGCGAGGTACGCGATGGCGGCAGCTGCAGATCTCAGTGGTCAGCCATCAGTGTTGCTATGGACGTGCTGCTACGTGCGCCTGAGACGGAATTGAGAAATCAGTTGCCCAGTGCCTTTCCTTCCTTCCAGGTTCCTAGTTACTCTCCCTCGCTGCACTTTGCAGTACTCAAGGCAGTGACGATGCACGATGCACCGTGTCGGACGCCAAAACTGACAGCGATGGCGGGGCAATTGACAGTAGCTTGGGAAGGGAAGGCGGGGCGGATTGGCTGCACTTACCAGCCTCTTGCGGCGTCCTGAGCTTGACGTCTGCCATCTCTCGCCTCGAGCTTCAACAGCAGCACAATTGAGTTGACAGAGAAAACGTGCAGCTTCGCGGGACGGCCTAGGGGGAGAAGCGTCTATTTTTCCCCTCCACGACCCTGACACCCTTTTTTTCCTCTACTACGGGAGGTCCAGAAGCCGATGGCCGGTCGATTACGGATAAAGAGTTCAAGGCCCCTATATCGGCCCCGCAGCCCGTCCCAAATTTCTCTCGACAGTCAGCGGCAGCTCGACGTTGAGCGATTGCGTGATCGCCCTAGCGCACTCGCATCCCGGGTGCTGCCCAGAGCCCCAGACCATCCAGCGAATTGCGTGCCAGGGATTTCCACAACGGCAACGGTTCGGCTCTCGGCGTGGCCGGCTGTCGGAGCGGGGTCCCCCATGCGTTAACAAAGGTCTGTGGACTTGACTACAAATTTCGTTAAGCGGCGAACTGTCGGCGTTCCGTCTTCTCTCGGTGGCTACAGTTCCCGCTGTTGATCTCGTCATGACAGATTGGTGGCTGGGTAGCAACTATCATCGGAGGCAATGAGCTCGAGTTGGCCATGCGAGTTCTCTCAGAGGCGGCATTGGGGTCGAGGGAGCGGAATGGCGCTTAGATTGAAGATGGAAGCGATAAATCATGCCGCGCAAGCTACCGCGCAGCTCTGCCTCGATCATCCAACCGCCGCATTCACGACTCACAAGCCAGCAACATGCGTCATTGCTGATATGGTTTGGGTCCCTTGCTGACAATGTAAGTGTATTAACATGTATTCGTCCTCCAGTCGCTCCAGAAACGGCAGTCTGCCAGACCAAACGATAACGCCGCAGCCATGCAATCCTCCCAATCATCAATCATCTCTCACGTGCGCCTTCTCGGCCGTTTCTTACCCACTGCGCCATACTTGGTACATACTTCATTGCCTGCTGCTCCTGAACTTGGAACTCGCCTGCCGCGCCCATTCCTCGTCCTCCTTCTTCCCCCCCAGCCAGTATCCCCTCCCGACAGCAAGCATCGCCCTCCCGAGCCTGCCTCGCCATCCTACCCCGAGCGGAGCCCCGACGGTGAAGGGGTTTGCAGATATGGCCGAGCCGTCTTCTGCCTCGCCCATCCTCTCGTCGACGAAGCGAAGCAGCACCATGCGAGCGTATGCCATAACCACCAGGCTGAAGTAGAACCGGACGAGCGTGAAGGCGATGACAAGGACCATGCTCGCCGCCGTGTCGTCGACACCGGTCGCCGCCTTGACCACTGTTGCCTGGGCTTCGTCGCGCTGCACCTGCCCCTTGCTCGGGGAGTCCAAAGCGTCCTCTGCCCCCGCGGGGCCTTCGGATCCGTGCATCGCCGCAACGTACCAGCTCGTCGCAAAGGCGGCGGTGTAGGCGGCGCTGACGACCGTGTCGACGCCGTAGACCCACGCGAGTGCTAGGTTGTGTAGCGGGCTCCGTGTGTGAATGTGTGGTAAGCAGAGGGCGAGCACAGCCAGGACGAAGATCGACCCCAGATACGCCGTTACTTGCAGCGCCGACAGGGAGTAGCCTGTCAGAAGCGTCAGGAGGCCATAGACGCCGGTCGCCTTGTTGAAAAGGAGCGCAACCGATACCAGCTCGGTGCCAGTCTGGAGTGACATCAGGCCGAGGAAGGACTGCGGGCACAGAAACTGTCAGCGAAAGATTTTCGGAACGCCAGAGCGCCAACGCCAAGACGAGTGATGAGGTTACCTGTGGTCCAGGCAGCCGAAGCCACGAAGCCAACGACGGTGCGGGCATGGTGAGGAATTGGCCAGACGCCCTGCTGTCCTATTGATTGACTCCAAGCCCAACTGCATCTCATTCAATCGTTGCAGGGCGCATGTTTTTTTTTTGCAGACCTCGAAGAAGCCGGAGCAGAGGTGGAGCTGTTCTCTTGGCTGGACTTGCACCAGAACCCTCCTGCCATCGCATGACGCGGCCTCGGCTCTGTCGGCACATGGTTACGAACGATGAGGGCGGGGTGCCATCGCTGGATGCATCGCTGGGCCCATCCTCCGATCACACATTAAGTGTCGCCATTGGCCGTATCCAGCCTGTCCCCAGCTTCTCATGGACTTGGCGGCACTTGCAAACATCAGTCAGCGATAGTTCGCAACCATGTCTGGAGGGTTTGGGTTTTAGTGAGGGAAATGGCCGTGAACGACGTCACAAAGACAGCCCGTCAGATAGTCCTGCGGGATGACTGGGGGCAAGCGCCACCGTCAGCACCCTACCAGCCCACGCTGGAAGCGGGCTCGGCCGCCCTTACAACTTTTACAAGCCGAGAGCCATCAGCGCCGCCCCACTTTCTGCCTTCAGGCCGAGCTGCTCATTGGCTCCCGCCCACTTACACAGAGGCCTGGAGCGCCTTGAGCGCCCTGGGAGGCACCAAAGCAGGATGAAGCATGAGATGTAAAGGCAAGCTGGAGGACACCGGCAGGATTAAAAACCCAACCTATCATGGATGTCTCTGGTATTTCTGTTGTCGAATCATGTGTGATTTGTTTCTTCACATCCGCGGTCGTCATCGTGACATTCAGCACCAGAACCCAGTGCTGTGAGGTCAGGGGTCCGTCCACAAGATGCGCATCTGATGCCACCATAGTCACAACGCTATGAGGGACAAGAAGATGTCACGTGAAATATTCTCTCCGTCTCTGATGACTTCTGGCCAGAACCGAAGGGTGATCATTCACACCTGCCAGTTTGGCGCACGCTACCCCGGACGGGATGGAGGATTAAGTTCATAGGTAGACGCACACCGGTATGCCGTGCGCCTGTTATGACAAGTTATCCAGTTGCTACTGAATTCCGAGGGTCACATCGTCCGGGGCCCGCCGAATATGCACAGGTACCGTGACGTTGGCAAGACATGCCCTTCAGCATGTTGGCCCGCAGTCCGCTCATATAGAAATCAACATTATCTTAGCACCACCCCTCTCCCATAACCACTGAGACAAGTCAACCAACCTGGGGATCCATATTCTGGCAGTTTGAGTCGCTATAGTCTGCGCGCATGAAGCTACGAATACCAGTTTGTCGTGGGTATCTCACGGGACTGCCGTTGATCGGACTTTGGGCCAACGAAAGTAACTTTGGAGCCAGCTCACAACAGGGAAACCCAAACAGCGCGGCTCGTTAAGAATATGCCGAGCTTACCTTGACTGTCCAGGGAGGATCGGCGGATGAAAATAAGCAGGGAACCAACCGAACACAGAGTGTTGGTGCGGGATGGCTGAACACTCGCCAGCCGGCCAGGAAGATAACGGCGAGCCATCACAGGAGTGCTTGATTCTCGCTTTGAACGTCCAAGGCCGCTATCTACTCAACCCCGGCTGTTCTAAGAAAGCATTCGTACCTAACCTCCACGATACTTCGAGTACCAACCGCTGAGAAGGGATGTGGTTCCCCTGAAAGCAACATATATTTGATCCGTATCGGCGTTGTAAAGCACCGCTTCACCGCTTGACAACTAGCTACCGTCCCGAAAACGCGTGATAACGTGAGCCAGTGCCGTGATAATGGCACTGTAAAAGCAGCAACTCGAGGAGCGGTCCATGTGAACGTCCTTTCCCACCCTACAGACCACCGTATCCCATGGGCCTGCGAACACAATGTGCGTCGAGGATGTACATATCGGCCATAGTCCACGAGGGGCCTTCAGCTGGCCATCCCTTCAATGAACCAAGCACACGTCAATTCGAGATCGACGTCCTCAAATCATCGTTCAGGTGTGCTTGATGCCCAATCTGTCGAGGTTTTTCTTGATGCCTCTGTCAACCCGCTTGGCTGCCTTTTCCAGGGGAAGGCGATGCTCAATCCTCTGGACAGCCCTCTCGATGGGCGGGGCGGCGCGCTGAATGCCACGCTCAACGGGGTTCCTGAACATGGTGATGTTGCGTTCCCAGCGCGGCGCCCATTTGACCGTCTGGCGGGAGAGGCGCTCTTCGGCGCCGGGGGCCATCAGGTAGAACGGGGCAAAGCCGCTGACGCCGGCGGCGCCCATGCAGAAGACCTCAGTCCGGGTGGCGGCGGGAATGCGAACAGGCATGTTAATCGGTAGCGAGGTTGGGTTGTGGTGTTGTGGGAGGTAAGAGTGGCTGGCGATGCCATAACCTTGGTGTCAGTCGATGATCCACGTAGAGGAAGAAGGGAAGCCTGCGAGGAACAGATGGCAACAAAGCAATGGAGAGTAGCAGAGATGGTAGCAGCTGCGTGCCTGCTTCATGGGCCGACTACAGCCTCGAGTCGAGCGCGCAAAACAATAACAGACCTCCAAAACTTACTTGACTTGATGGATCCTATAGACCGTCGAATACGCCTGGAATGCAGATGATGGTCTGGTGTCGATTGATGAGAGCAGTCGTGAAACAGAAGGTGTGCTTGCGACTTGTTGTTGATGGTATAGCGGTGGCAACCTCGACTTGGAAGCTGGTGTCGCACAAAGAGGGGAAGAGGAGAAAGGGGGAAGGTGCACTCTGCCTTTATGACCGGAATGGGCGACCGCGGATGGGCTCCTTGTACACCACGCCTCCGCACAGCTGCCGTCAACTGAGAGGAGCTGGCCCGCTGCCTCATTGGGACCAGAAACAGCCACCCCCGTAGGGAGGGCGTTCCTCCTCCTGTGAATCCAGGCCGGACCACAGCTGACAGTGGCCAGAGCGGGGTAACAGTCGCCATCGGTTTCCGTATTAGCCACGCCAATCAGCAGGATTAGACGTCACTCTGCTCTCACACAGCTTGGACATTCCGAGCAGCTTGGTCCTCCAGCTGACTCGAGAGACCGTGGCGCCTGGCTCGGTCGAAGGCGAGCCGAAGGGCGACGACATGAACAGGTCCTGGCGCGTTGCTCGCAAGCTCAATTGCAAATAGCAGTTCATCAAAGCGCTGACGACCACGGCGTGCTACCATGCTCCCAGGGATAGGCAGCGGCAGTTTCATTCTTGAAGCTTCAACATCAGACTCGATGTCTGGATATAATTCCAAGATTACCATTCTGGTTGCGCTTAGCGTGGCTGGCAGGGGCCGGTGGATCTCCCAGCCTTGAAGCTCCACATCCCCCAGATTTCTGGGACTCCACCGCAGTGGAAGTGGAGCTGGTGGAGCAGACGACGGCGAGCACCCACACCCAACATGATTGTTTGCTCCAGCACACTTTCCATCCACCCATTGCAGTTGGCAAGCCCTGCTGGCCAGACACTCAAGTACGCTCTTTGCCTGCATGTATCAAAAATCCACCTGAATGTGCCACCTTAGCATTTCTTGTCTCCTGTGTACCTACCTTGTCAAGCCCACATCACCCGTCTGCGGCCGCATACGCCAGCACTGCCCGAGTGTCGTGAGGCATCGGGCATGCTCTTGTTATCGCCCTCGTACAGGTAGGTGCCTCAGTGCGCAAACTAACTCATGAACTACAGTAATGATTACCTACCACCTATCAGTTGAAGCTCGCATCAGCACTTTCCTGGTCTCGTGAGGTGTTTCTCGTCTCGGAAGTGGGGCTTCCATTCCGTTATGTGGAAGGGCGCCTTGACACCTGGATACGGCCAACATCGACGCAGCCGGCACGGAGTGTTGTGCAACTAAAATGCTGCAATAAGGTACCTAGCGCAGAGGAACCTAGATGGGTGCATACTGTGAATGCCCGCGACCACCTTGTATGTATCCGGTGGATGACTAGCTAGTCCATACGGCAGGGGAGTTGCATGGCTAGCAGACGAAGCACTGCTCAGGTGTGTACGGAGTACACTGTGTAACGTACGTCCGTTGCAAAGAGCAGTCGAGCGCGTGAGAGCGTGCACCGAGCAGTCTAACCCTAACCCTACACAACCATGCATGTGATAAGCACTTGTTCCCCGCCTCCACTGTTATCGGCTGGCAAAGGCGGTCAATTTTTTCGACAACCTGCGTGCGGGCCGCCTCGAAGCCCCCGTTTTGAGAAGTTGTACATCCAGCAACAAACATCTCGGTAACCTGTTGAAAGCACTCGCTTGGTTCCGAGTCTCAATATGCGTGTCGACAACTGCTTCTTCTGCGGGCGGCCCGCGTGGCCCAGTAAAGGCATAACATTCATGAGAAATGACGGTATGTTGCTGCTCAACGCCTCTCCTCAACCAAGCCGACGCAGCCGTGCGACTGGCCGATGGTGCTGGTGCTGACGCTTTTTTCTTGTTCCAGGAAAGTCCTTTCGCTTCTGCCGCTCGAAATGCCACAAGAACTTCAAGATGAAGCGGAACCCGCGCAAGCTCAAGTGGACCAAGGCGTACCGCAAGAACGCAGGCAAGGAGATGGTGGTCGACAGCACGCTGCAGTTCGCCGCGCGGCGTAACGTGCCCGTGCGCTACAACCGCGAGCTCATCGACAAGACGCTCAAGGCCATGGGGCGTATCAGCGAGATCCGCACTCGCCGCGAGCGCATGTTCTACAAGAAGCGCATGGCTGGCAAGCGCGCCCGCGAGCTCGCCGCTGCCAAGAAGTTGGTATCCGAGAACGAACACTTGCTGCCACGCCTGCGCGCCAGCGAGAAGAAGCGGTTGCCCGAGCTGGCCGCCGAGCTCGGCATGTCGGTCGAGGAACTCGAGCGCGAACAGCTGTCTTCGATGCGGAAAAAGCAGACGAGCAAGGCGTTCGGTCGCGAGGTGCCGAGGATGCGCGTCCTCGAGAATGGTGCCATCGAACACGAAACGACGACGGCGCGTGGTATCGCCGACAATGGCGACGAGGATCACGAGGACGACGGCATGGATACGGACTGAGGTTCTCATCATTATCACCCATCTTCAAATCCTGGCATCATTTTACGGACCCCTCCTTGGCTCAGCTCCTTGGAATCGGTTTGTATCTGCTGGGATGCGAACGAGCCAGCATTGCGGGTAACCTTTACCAGCGCCAGACGCACAGTTCTGCGAACGCCGCTCGCAAAACAGGGCGACGCCGGCTCGGTCGGCCGCGCGGTTCGCGCCAGCCGAGGCGCATTCATAGACACCATCGGTCGGGGAATCGGCGAATTCGGCGTTAGTTGGCGTGGATCTTGTTACACGATTACAGGAACGTGATTAAATATACCTCGGGGCGCTTCCGCCCCTACAAACTGAAGGTTGAGCTGATCACATTACTCGGGTTCTCGCATGCCGCAGTTTTGTTCGTGATCTATCGTGCAGGAGGTTTTCTCTGGTTACCTATTCTGGTCAAAATTCGGTTTGTCAAAATCGTGGGCTCGAATGGTGGCGAACGTATGACCGACTCTTCCTAGTCTACTGTGGCACTATCATCCTGCCGCCGACCCTCCACGAACGACTACTTTCGGGTTGTCTGCTACCGAATCTTCCCAAATAGCCGTCTGGGCTAACGGGAGGAGACCGAGCCCGCGGGGCTGTTCCCTTCCGTCGTCTCTCGGTTCCCCACCGTCTTCGTTGCGGTCCCGTTCGACTCTAAGTAGAACTTCGTTTTGGGGGTCGAGGTTGATCGTATATCCCATGCCAGTGAATGGAGCTGGCCTATTAGGTCTGATATCTTTTATGCGGAAAGGCTGTGAAAGATTGCATCACCTGCTACTGGCTACAGCCCAGCGCAGCCTAGGTTTTGCCAACAGTCGGACTTATAGAGTGTTCTGATACCTAGTGATGAAGCACATGAATTGAGCCTCTACAACGCCGTCCCCCGGTGCACGTAGCCCCAATGCCGTCAGGGACTGAATCTGCCACGTGGAAGTAAGCTGGGAATCCTCAAGTACATATTATTAGATTTCATTCACGTGAAGACGCTGATGCAGACAAACCCGCCATAATCTCCCACCACATTGACCCGCAATACCAAGCGCGGCGAGCCCTCCCCCTACCCCCCGCGCTCTTGACAAGTGATTCATGCCTGTCTCGGCATGCCTCAGAGGTCCTACCTCCATACGCTATCCCGAATATCATCGAGACCAGCCCTAGCAAGCGCACCCCTCCTGCTGCTGCGGCCCGGTGGGCGTCTTGACGTCAATCATCTGGCTGGACGCCTGGGCGGCCGTGTCGGCACCCTCCATGCCCGGCAGCGCCTGGGCTATCCTCTTGAAAAGCGTCTTGACGTTGTGGCCCAGCTTGGCGCTCGTCTCGACAAACATGAGGTTGTTGCGCCGCGCCTCCTCCTCGCCCTGCGCTGTCGTCACCTCGCGCTTGTCGTTCAGGTCCGTCTTGTTGCCCACCAGCACGATGATGACATCGTTGCCCCGCTCGGCGCGGACGTCGTCGATCCATTTTCGTGTGTTTTGGAAGCTCTTCGCGTCTGGACCGATTGCGCCGTTGCCGTTAGTATATCTGGCAGGGAGGCTCAAGGGGTGGAGGTGAAGGTGGAGTACAGCTGGGGCGGTTGGGCGGTGAGTTTAGGGGCGGGCGCTCACTCGAAATGTCGTAGACCACCACCGCCACACTTGAATCTCGGATGTAGGACGGAATCAAGCTCCTGAACCTTTCTTGGCCAGCTGTGTCCCAGAGCTGTAACCGCACTGTCCTGTCTTCTAGGTACATGGTCTGGGGTGTTGTTATGGTCAGCGCCCGTCCAAGTACGCCCGAAATCGGAATAGGCCGCCGCTTGCCTTGGAGAGAAAGTCGATGCCGATCGTGGCCTGGTACATGTTGTCGAACGAGTCGTACATGAAGCGTGTGATGAGCGACGTCTTGCCAACTGTGGTGCGGTGTGCTGTTTAGCAGGTGTGTCTCGTAACTTGCGCTGGGTGCCTGGCCTGACACGGCGTACCGCTCTGTTCGCCGAGGAAGACGAGTCTGTTGGCAACATCAAGCGTTAGCACACTGGCCCAACTGCGCATGACTGGACGGCTGCGTGTACTTGAACTTCTTCAGCGGGTTGTTATACGACCCGCCAGCTCCTGCTTGCGCCATGGTTGCTGGCTGTTTGCGGAACGGGATGGATTCGTTGGTTGTTGGTTGTATGGCTCCCGGGGTGCGCTTGACGGCGGCGTGGAAGCTGGGGCCGGGCTCGAAGGGTCGCAGAATAAGGCTAGGTTGGTGGTTGTCGTTGGTTTACAAAGAATAGCTTCAGAGGTCAAGTACATTCAAGCACTTTCCATCTGGCGCAGAAGACAGAGTTGTTCTCACGGCTGCTTTGTGACGGAAGAGGACAACAGGCTTGGCACCTGGCAACTTGGAAAGCGACCCGCGTCACTCTGCCCCTGCGGAAAGGGGCACGGGACAAGGGAGCCTTGGCGCCGGTGCGCTTGCCAGCTGCCAGTACACCGTGTATGGACTGTCTCGAGACTGTGTCTCCCAAGCGAGATGCTTATCTTATCGGATAGGTTCTGCACTCTCCATAATTACACCCTGAAATTTTGAGAAACGACCCCACCGTCGCTCATGTTCCCTGAGCCTACGATCGACTGCTGACTTCAAGCGCACGCACACACACACACACACACACACACACACACACACGAGAGCGTGCTCGTTGATATTTATCTCGCGATGCCCGTACTCAAGCCCCTTTCGGGCAATCCGAACGCCCCTCAGCAACACAAGCAGCCTTCCAGGAAAGGAAAGAAAGCATGGCGCAAGAATGTCGACATTTCCGAGGTACAGCAGGGCCTTGAGGAGCTCAGCGAGCAGATTATCAAAGGGTACGTGTTGGTTGCAACTAGCTGGGGAAGGAATATAACAGTAGTTGACATTTCTGCAGCGGCGTTGTCGCTGAGAATGATTCGTCGGGCCTGTTCACGCTCGACGATGCCGGAGACGCCCAACTCGAGAAACGCTTCCCAGCGCATGTCAAGAAAGGCTTGAAGGCGGACGAAATCATTTCCCAGCGCTCAGCTATACCGGCCGTGTCGGCGCGCAAACGGTCTGGCGACAAGACCACGGACGGCATTCTTCCGGTCAAGCGACAGCGCACCCACTATGTTACACACAAGGAGCTCTCAAGGATAAAGAAGGTCGCCGACGGCCATCATGAGCAGACGGTCGCGGTGGTCGATGCCGAATATGACGTTTGGGCCGAGTCAAAAAATGACCCAATAGTGGAAGAGACCTTCAGCTTCCTGCCCAAGGCCGAGAAGAGGAAAAAGCCTAAGACATTGGAGGAGCAGCCCATCTCGCTAGCGGCCAACGGGAAGCCGATCCCTGCGGTGCCGAAGCCGAAGGGCGGCCACAGTTACAATCCCGCCTTCAGCGATTACCAAAACCGCCTGATTGAGGAGAGCGAGAAGGCTGTGGAAGCGGAGCGTCAGCGGCTTGAGGCGCTTGAAGCTGAACGTGCCAAACTGGAAGCAGCTGCGCGATCAGCGGCGGAGGCGGAAGCTGCTGAGGCGCGGGCAGACCTGTCCGAATGGGAGGATGACTCCGCGTGGGAAGGGTTTGAGAGCGCGGGTGAAGAGCTCAGTGTCAAAGCCAAGAAGCCAAGGCGAAAGACGCAAGCTGAGAGGAACCGGATCAAGCGGCGGAAGGAGGAGGAACGGAAAGCGAAGCACGAAGCAGCTATGAAGCGCAAGAACGTGCAGGCGGAGCGGATCAAGCAGATTGCGCTCGAGGTGGCGGAGAGGGAGCGGACGATGGCGCTGGAGAAGATCGAGTTGAGCGATGCGAGCGAGGGCGAGGGTGACGACGTGGAGCTGCGGCGCAAGCAGCTGGGCAGATTCAAGCTTCCGGAGAAAGACCTGGAGTTGGTGTTGCCCGATGAGCTGCAAGACTCGCTGCGGCTGCTCAAACCTGAAGGCAACTTGCTCAAGGATCGCTATCGCAACATGCTTGTCAGGGGCAAGATGGAGAGCCGGAGGAAGATCCCGTTCAGGAAGCAGGCGAAGACCAAGGTTACCGAGAAGTGGACATTCAAGGACTTTTCGATATGAAGAGGCTGGGAATACGAAGTACCGTTCTGTCGATTGCTGTGGCCGTTATGGCCTGTCTCTCGATTCAAAGATCCTTGCAAACGTTCGCCATATTTTGTGACTCGCACGATTTATTTTCTTCCACGCCACACAATCGCACCAGCGTCAATCATCACTCTTAGTACAAACTGACATTCACAAGTTGAGGTTGCCAGAAGTCAACTACTCATGGTATCATAGCATACAGCACAACTTTCTGGTCGGTGGTATACATCGTTCCGCCTTCAGGCAGGCATGCATGCTTAAAACCGTCAAAGCTGGAGGGATTGGTCAACAACATGGGATGCAAAACCGCAAGGTCACCTTCCCTTTGATGCCCGATTACATTCCTTCATCGACATGGCAAAACGGATACGACATCGCCAGCCAAAGACACCGTTTACATTCTCCCAATCCGGCCGAGAAGTGGCCATCCGGAGCGTTGGTGCAGAGCCAACCGAACAAGTACACAGCTGCCGCAATCGCCACGACCGGTGAACTCAGGACAACAACCGAGCCGAGCCTTTGAAGGAGAGATAACGGCCTTTCAGGGTGTCTTTGTGACTGCTCATTCGCAAACGGCAGGCCGCCCAGCACGGCGACGGCGAACAGGACGATGCCGCCGACGACAAGTGGAAGCGCGAGGTAGATGGCCGCCCCGACCAGCCCGACGACGCAAACGCCGCCGACGATGAACAAAGCCACGCTCAGGACGGCCCTGAACACAGTCGACAGAAGAGTGCTCACGGCGGCCAGCACGCGTGCGACAAGCTCGAGCACGATGCCGAGCAGCAGCAGGGCGGTGGCCACGGGCGCGAGCAGGGCGAGCAGGGCGAAGCGCAGCGCCAGCAGCAGCGCGCGGCGCCAGAAGCCGGGGATGCGGCTCGTGAAGGACGTGATGGGCCGCAGGTCCTGCAGCGCCGCCAGCACGTTCTCGCGCGGCGTCTCGGCTTCGTGCTCCGTCGCGAACCACTCGTCGTCGAAGGGCGCGAAGCGCTGCCGGATGCGCCGGTCCAGCTCCTCACCCTCGCGCCAGCCCATCGCCGCGCGGCCCAGGAAGCCCATGACGTTGACGTCGTGCACGGCCGGCTTGGTGCCCTTGTGCGCCAAGTTGCCAAGCTTGACGCTGCTCAGGTCGGTCGGCTTGAAGGTGGGTCTGCGCAGCGTGATGGACTTGGTTAGGCTCTCCTCGAACGCGGTCGATGTTGCTGACGCTCCGTGGTGGGTGATCCACCCGGGCGGTGCCAAGGTTGACGGTCGGGGCAGTGGCAGCAGCGGCGTGTTCTCGTTGGTGGTGCTGTCGTTGTCCCGAATCGGCGACGCCTCGATCTCGCGCCCGGCGATGTGCGACATGGCGGCAAACTCAACCCGCATGAGGTCAGAGGCTGTCTTAAACACATCGGCGTCAAGCTGGATGTCCAGTAGCGCCGAGATGCCCCTGCCTCCGTCCTTCGAGTGCTGCTTCTTCTCGCTGAGGGCGTCCCAAGATGCGTCACCGGCAGTCATGTAGCGCAGCGTGCTCGCCACAACGGTCCTCTTCCTCCCAAGCCCGAGGCGTGCATCTAGGAACACGGTCCTCGTGAAGCGGGAAGCGATCTCCCTGGCCACGACGGGCAGCGTGGGCACCCGGCAGCCGCGCAGGAACCAGCTGAGGATGGTCTGCTTTCCGAGCTGCTTATGATGCGGATGCTCGATCATCTGCTCGATGCACGCGCCGTGCTGAAGCAAGAGCAAAAACCGGTCCAGCCTCTCGGACTCGTCTAACTTGTCCACGCCGTACGTGTTCGTCAGATCCGGGTCCAGGACGGCACGCCAGACGGCAAACTCAGGCCCGAGTTCCCGCACCTCGTGCCGGCCCACGTCGCCGCGGCAGAGCCACGCAATGATGCTCACGTCTAGCCCGGGCACGTGCTTCAAGACGATGCCGAGGATGTTGTGCGCGTCTGTCTGCTCCTGCCATTCGGTCAAAACCACGCGGCTTGCGCGGTACCGGGCGAAGTGATAAAGGTCGGCAGCGCGGTCCCTGTGGTTCCATCGGGCTCGCTGATACAAGACGCTCTCTACCACCCACAGCGGGATCTTGAAGCGCTCGTCGACGTAGGTGAACGAGTCGTCGATGGACGGGAACACGCCGCCTGGCTCGTGTTTTGCCTTGATCTTAACGGTCATGTTGGAGCCGGTGGTGATCTTGGGCAGGCGCAGTCTCGCTTTCAGCCGTGTCAGGCCGGTGGGCTTGTCGTCGCTGAGAAGCTGCGTGACTGTGGCTTCGTCGTTGGCTTGGATCTCGCTAACTATTCGCGGGGGAGTGCGCCGCTTCAAGTCAAGCGTCAGCAGGGTGCTGTCTTCACGCTGGCTCATGCGTCCCATTGTCGGCTCTGGGTTGGGCATGACGCTGCGCGTGTTGGTGACGGGGCGGTGGCCAAACGCTCTCGTGAACGGCTGGAGCAGCCGCTCACGTCTTCGGTACAGGTGTCTCCATGGCCGCTTGTTCAGCACCCGCTTGTCCCCTTCCCGCTTGGACCCCTGATACACTGTGTCATGGATCACGTTGCGGATGCGCTTCGACAACCGGCCCGGGAGCGCAACCCTCTGGTCTCGCGGGGTGGAATGCCACGGCAGACGCGGTAGCCAGCGCGACGTGCGCGTTATGATCCGGACGTCGCGGTGGTAACAGGCCACCCAGTTCCCCTCGTCCACTGGCCGCTGAGGGTCATCCGGTGCTCGATTCACGGGAATGCGGGCCCCTTTGAAGCAGAACGCGCTCCAGACGACGAGCCCGTAGACCATTAGGTCGTAGTCACGCAGCGTTTCGAAGTCGGCCACGCCCTCGCAGAACCACTCGGGCCGCCACTTGTCGGTGCCGCGATACATGCCCGTCTCCACCAGCTTCAGGTCGCTGCCGCCCGGATCCGTTGTTGGCGGATCCGCATGCCCAAAGTCGCACAGCTTGGCTATGTAGATGGGAGCGCGGGCCGGTCCCTTGCGGAACACGAGCACGTTCAGCGGTTTCAGATCACCGTGCGTCAGGCCATTGTCGTGCAGGAACTCGAGGCCGTGGCCGATATCGATGCATAGGCGCCGGATCAGCTCGTGTCGGTCTGCCCGCGCGGGGATGCCGAAATCCGGTTGATACATGGACTCTGCCGGTGTCGGCTGACCCTCGCCTTCCTCGGCACGCGACTCGGGGCTACCTGATGAGGTCTTTTTGTACAGCTCCTTGAGGAAGTGCACAAGGTCACCTTCGGCCCGCTCCAGCACCAGCAGCGGTAACTGCAGCGATAAGCAACAGGGGTCGATGGTGTCGCGGCCATGGTCGACTGCGTGGCTTTTGCCGTGGGCCATTGCCGTCTCGAGCGTATCCAGGCACAACCCCCAGCCGAACAGCCGTACAATGTTCGGGTGCCCCGGGAGGCGGCTGGGAGACAAGGTGAGGATCTCGGCCGCGGCGGCCGCGATGTAGTTGTGAAGCTCGGCGCTGGCTGCCGTCGAGCTGCTGCCGCCACCACCATCATCGCCGCCACCGTCGTCGCCCTTGCGAGGCTTGTGGTTCTTGATGGCGATCTTCCCGGTCGGCCAGCGCCTGGCCAGGTCCGTGGGGATCCGCTGGTGCACATCCGGGTCTACCCCCCACACACGGCTGTCGGTGCCCTCGCCGAGCTGCTGGCTGAACTCTGTCCGCAGCCGGAACAGCTGTGGCCCGGGTACGTTTTCGCTCTTGAGCAGCTCCACCAATGCCACTAGGTGCTTGACGGCATCGTCGGGCACCTCGGGCGGGGGGCCTGAGGTGGCCGCCTCTCCGAGATCACTTACCACCGCACCATCCTGGGGCAGGCCCGGCGTTGTTGCATTGAGACTGGCGGGACTGTGGGGAGCTTGCTGTGCATCTGGATCAGTCCCCCTGGCGACCCTGACTGCCACGATCTGCTTGAAAGCCGCCGGATACTCGGTCCGGATGGCGGACGGACCGGACCAGACCTCGGGGCTCAGCAGCGATGCACCCGGCTCCATCGTGTCGGCGGCGTTGGCCGTGTTGATGGGGATGGAGACGGAGCGGGAGCCGCAGCGATATTCATTCCGTCGCTAGCGAGGGATTTAAGCAAGTCTCGGTGAGAGGAGTCGCACTGGTACAGGGGAGGGGGGTCAGCGCTGCGGGTGCGTCGTCCAGGATGTTTCAGCCCCAGCCTCGCGTGGCCACCACGAGGGGGTTCCCTTCCCTACCGTGCAAAGTTCCCGCACTTCTCGTGCATAGTATTGAATGCCGACAAGCGTTCAGTGTCACTGCGGGCCTATGGAGTCGTTCGTCGGCGTTCTGCATGCTGTTCTGCATGCCTTCTGCGTTCCGTGATTGGGCCTGCCGCCGCATCCCCTCACCGGATCCGGTGTCCTGCTGCTCGTCGATGCAACCTGTGCTGCGGCTGGTCCGGGTGCTTATATAAGAGCACAGCTCGTGTGCTGGCACACTCGTTCGATGCCGACATCTCCGCTCTCCCCACTGCCGACAACATGGAACCCTTCAGCCTTGCTCTGGCGGTGATTGCCCTCTTCAAGGACATTTATTTGACGGTCAGGTTCATCCACAAGAGTATCTTGACCGTCAAAAGATTCCGTGAAGGCCGCATCGAAGTGGCAACCAGGTATGCCGTCCAGATCCACCGGCTCAGGGGCTTTTGGCAGTTATACACGCAGAACTTCACGGCCACCATTGACGCCAAGGCCCTGACCCAGAAACCCAAGGTCAGTCACTCGGCAGCACACAATACGCTCGGCTCAATATGTGAACTGACCGCATGACAACAGGCTTCGCTCGTGCTTGCCAATCTCATCTTCCGCCAGATCAAGCTGAGTCTTGTCGACTACTCCAACTTCGCCAGCAAGCTCGACGCCGACTACCGGAAGCACTGCACCGAGAACGTGGCCGACCTCGAGCTGTCTGCGAAGACCCTGGATTTTCCCTTTGACATCGACGAGTCTTTGGCCTCTGGCCCTGGCAGCAACGCCAACGCCAACGGCAAAGAGAAGTCCGCGTCAGAGCAGGCTGCGCCTTCTTGGTCATGGAAACGGCCCTTTGCTAGTCCCAGGCAGAGCAAATCCAAGTCCTTGAGCTTTGCCTGGGCAGACCTTCCCGACGGTCTCGACTGGTGGTTCCATGAGAAGAAACTCCGGACTGCACTGGAAGCCTTCCGGCGTTGGAACGACGACCTCAGCTCCGTGCTCGACTTGAACACCATGCGGCCGGAGAGCGTGCAGCGGGTGCAAAAGGACCCCAATCTTAGCTACTACCGTGGCCACCTGGAGCGGCGCAACGTCGCCCGCCAGTACGTGGAAATTGACATAGGTAGGTGTTTGCTGTCTGCCCAATACTGTCTCAGCTGGTGAGCCGGTCCCTTTACCTACCTTACTTACACTGCAACAGTATCCGTGAAGCCCGCGGAGGAGGCAGTCACACCCCTCGGACAACTAGCCGCGGACGTCTTGAAGGAGCTCATCGGTGCCTCCGAGAAAGCCGAGTCGCGCGTGTTGGTTGAGTACAAGCAGGCCGGGGCTGTGGCGCAGAACGATGAATGGATTGGCAGCCAGGAAGAGCGTGCCCTACAGAGATATGTGCCCCTGCTAGCCACCATGCTCGACGTGTCCGGACGCGAGTTTGCCAATACCGAGGCGTTACCGACACTGCCGTTCAAGGGGTATGCGTCAGCGCCGGCGCCAGCAAAGGGACAATTCGTCTTCGTCTTCGATTACCCGACCGGCGCCGCGGCAAAGAAACCCGTCAGCCTGCACAGCCTCATTTCCTCGCAGATCAAGATGTCGCTCAATGAGCGCTTCCACGTCGCCAAGGTGATCTCGCGCTCGCTCGGCGCCCTGCACAACGACCGTTGGCTGCACAAGGGAATCCGCAGCCACGCGGTCAAGTTCTTCTTCCGCGATGACAGTGACAACAACAAGGACAACACCGTCGACGCGCCGTGTGACACGAGCACCCCTTACCTGACCGACTTCAGCCTCGCACGGCCCGAGGGCGAGTTCTCGGCCAGCCGGTTCGCCATGCCGACGCCGCTGATCGAGGACAACATCTACCGGCACCCAAAGCGGTTCGGGCGCGCGCAGGAGGACTTCGACAAGGTGCACGACGTGTACGCGCTGGGCGTGGTGCTGCTCGAGATCGGCCTGTGGCGCACGGCCATGGACATGGCCGGCGAGATGCCCGCGGTCAAGCAGGCGGCCTCCGCCGGGCAGGCGCCGCGCGTGACGGGCGAGGACGTCAAAGCCTGGTTCCTCGAGCTGGCGCGTCGCGAGCTCGAGCACCGCATGGGCGCCGCCTACAAGAATGCCGTGGTGTTCTGTCTGGACGGCGGCGACTGGAGCCTGCCCGCGCGCAAGGCCGCGTTCGCGACCGAGTTCCAGCGCAGCGTGGTGCAGAGTGTCGACGGCGTCAGGTCCAAAGCGGCTGAGGTCGAGGCCAATCTGGATTGGGACACCGAGACGGTGGTTGGGGAGGAGTGAGTTGCGGGTGCGGGTGTCTGTTGTGCACCACTGTCCAGGATCCATGAGATTGAGTGGGACGACTGACTGGCTTCCATTATTGAGATTTGTGATGATCAAATCAAATCAAATCCACTGCTACTTCAATGACATCTTGAGAATACCCAGCGCTCTCCGCAAGAAACCAGCCTTGACGACGGAACTTTCCATCGACATCTCGAGTCAGGAGAAGACCCTCCTCCTTGACGATCTGCAAACACCATAGGCGTGGAGGCCTCGCTTTGTCGGGAAGGTCAAAGAAGCCCACCCCAACGACGGTGGTGTTGTCGTCCGTTCCGTTGATATGTGGAAGAACGGCAAGGGCTTCCAGCAGCACGCCATATACCTTAGCCCTGGGGTTCCAACGACTGTCAGGTTTCGGCCGCGAATCTGCATACTCAGCCACCGTCATGGCTGCACAGCGGACCCCGACTGGCCGACCCCAGATTTGCAGCTCCAGCGCAGGCATATACAATCTGTCGGGCTCGCCGCAGTCCTCAGACGATGCCCAACGGTTGTCATGACGAGGCCTGACGCAGACATTGTGCTGGTCGAGGTACCGTGACTCCCGTCGGGCGGCAATCCACACGACTGGCCCCTGGACGCTTGCCCAGCTCCAGGACGGAGCCCTCTTGACTGTGTCACCCTTGGGCTCACCCGCCCTTCTGCCGCTCGCCTTTGGTCGTGTCAACGGTAGATCCCTGCCCGCGTAGATCTGGTTTCGGGCCCTCCACATGAGCCCGCGCGGCATGTCGTCCTCCCACAATCCCGCGAGGTAGCGGCACTGAGCAACGCTGTGGATGAGCTGCGCGATGGACGCGATGGAGGCGAAGATGTCGTGGGGCTCCGTCAGCGCCCGCGACGTGAAGTCGGAGAGCATGGCGTACCAGTTCCGCAGGACCTCGGGCTTGGAGGCCGGACGGGGCCCACCCAAGAGGCACGATGCAGAACTGCCGGCCACAATGGCCTGTCCGTCTTCCCACCTCTGCAGCGTGCGGCACCGGAACGAGAGCTGCTCTTCGCAAAACAGGATGGCACGGGTCGAGAGGGCGGCTTCTTGGAAGCACCACCCACGCGAGGTGACGGGGCCGATGGCCCCGGAACGCGGGATGCAGACGTACATATGACCCAGGTCTCCTTCTCCTGTGAGTGGATGGGGGCCGCACCTCAGGGCCACAGGCTGAGGCAAGTCCCTGCGCCTGCGGGAAGCGAGATCGTTCGTGATGAACCCCTCACGACTGTCGGCAGAGCGGCCGGCAATGATGGTCAGCTCGGCACCGCTGTAGATGGAAGCCATACGCTTGGACTCGAATTCCCAGTCGCCTGGATTGCCCTGAATGATGCATAAGGAGTCGATCCACAGGTACCGAATGCCGAGGTCGCGGGTGAATTGTATGGCTTCTTGATGGGTCTTTGTGAGACCTCTCTCGGGGAGGCAGACAAGGAGATCGGTCAGATTGTGATCTCGCAGCTCAACCGCATGCTGGACACCGGCCCCCCAGCAGTACGAAAGGGCGGTATAAGGCTTTCGACCTGTGTTCCCAAGACTCTCAGTAAGGACTAGTCGGCAAGGGCCCGGGACGTTCGAGTTCGGGCTGCCGACATCGATAATGCGCGTCGGCATGCTCCGAACCTCTGGGGTGCCAGCATGGCGGCACAAGTTGTGGTGTTTTCGACAAGAATCCAACCAACGCCGGGTGCGTTCGGCGTGGAGGGTTGGGTTGCGTTCAGCTGTGATGTACCTCTCGCAAAACGTAGTTGCAGCCGCGGAATCTGTTTCCGGTGATCAGTCGAGTCTCGGAGGTGGGCTGCCAGACGTCGCTTGTTTCGGTCACGGTGCAAGATTCCGAGGATAATGATAGTACACACCAGGATCAGCAAACATGTGCAAGTAAGTGTACAGTCCGTGGGTAGTGGCATCGCCAACCATGGCTGGCATCTTCCCGCAGCTCACCCACAGTTGGCTGGGCTCGTCCGGCAGGGCCGATTCACCCGGGTGCAGTTCGCTCGTGATGTATATGGCTGCGTCGGATATGGTAGAGGTCGACGAGGAAGCTGTTAGACTGAGTTGGATGCTGTCTGGTGTCCAGTCCTGCTGGATCCGAGACCAGCACAGGCGGCAGAAGGCACAGCCCTGCTCAGCAGACTGGACGAGGGCCTGCAAGTTCTCATGAAAGACGGCGTCTTGGTTCCAGAGATCGACAACGACGAGCGCCGAACATCTGGAGCACAGCGACATGGCATTCCTATCCGCTGTATGACCAAGAGCAGCTATGTGAGGTGTGAGAGGGCCAACTGAAACCTGTGGGTATGGAGGGGCCTTGGCGCATGCACTGAGTGGTGGCTTACATGGCGCCTGGCACATACATGTTCGGTACCTGTAAGTCGTCAAGGCCCAGCTGATCATTTGTGCGCATCCACTAGCACCAGCGGCGTCATGCAAGGGAGCAAATCAAACTTGAAGTCCCACGTCCCACGCTTATAAGGACCCAAACATGAGATCGTTCATGTCAGTGCTAACCACCTGGCCAAGTACCCAGGTACCTCCACAAGTTCTTACCCTACTCCTGGACATCATCAAGCAATTCGGCATTTGGTTTCTTCCTCCCAGCCCCAGCTCATACCAGAAGAGCCCAATCCTTCATGCACGCAGCAAATCCAATCTTAGGCGAAGTCGGCCCGTTCGTTCCCTTCTCATGAGCAATTTGGACGCGCAGTTTCCATGATACACTGCGGGTGGCTACCCACTTCCAAGCTGTTGATTGATTCCGATTGCTGCCACATCATGGTCAGAAGAAGAGGCTGGGTACACCGGTCAACACGCATTGAACGATACAGTCAACAGTTAACAGTCTCAGATTCTTCCACGTTCTCTGTCCTTTTCGAGTTGAAGTTTATTCGTGCCCATTTTGCTACATTCTTCTGGGTTGTTTTACTGTATTCATTCGCATAATTTTATTCTTTTCAACGTTTAGGGCCTCACTGCATCGGGTAGGTAATAGGTATTTTGTTGTGCCCTGGGCCGTTTCCTCCTCTCTGCTTCTTACTCCTCCTTCAGGTTTATGACCTCCCCTACGCATTGGGAGGACCCAGGCATTCGCCATGGATTCAGCAACCGCAACATCGGCGCCGCCAACGGTTACAAGTAGGCAGGACAACAACCTAGCCGACCTCCCAACAGAAATCCTCCGTGACATCTGCTGCCTGTTCTGTCTGCACTGCCATGGCGGCGATGGCTGCATAGCGATGGGTGACCCCGGCGGGTTTGCAGCAGCTTTTGATGGTCAGAAAGACGCTTGCCCTCTTCAGCCGATGCTCCAGGCGGCTCCGAGACGTCGCACAGCCCATCTTGTTCCACTGGTATCGCGACTGGGAAGCGGAACCCTTCGTCCGCCAGCACAAGCGTCTCGCCGCCTTCGTCTGCGTCATAATCCAGAATCACGGCCTCGCCGCATCGGCCAGGACCCTCGTCTTCTTCGAACACCGTGCTCGGGGAATGCCAGGCAACGAGAGCTACGCAGAGCACTAGGCTCAGCGCTTCCAGGACGCAGATGGCACCATCTCCCAGACCGCCGCGTCCGTGGGAGGTTACCTCGCCCACACGGGAGATCCTGGATGGCTCATCCGCCCACTGGGGATCTTCAGGAGCTGGCCATGGCGTGCTCGCTAAACCTGTCGGAGCTCTGTTTGCAGCGCGAGCATAATCACTATCAAGCCTCCACCAAGTGTGTAGCTTGGTCCTACGACTTATCTAGCTTGACCTACCTGGCTTTTCCTAGTGTCCGGGATAGTTGGGAGACGACGTATCACATCCAGGAGGCGAAGAACCTGCTTCGCTGCGTACCCAACCTGCGTACGTTCATCGCGCCGGACTGCACTAGCGGCGGTGACGTCGCTGCCGTCTACACCGGGGTCAACACAGAGGACTCCTAGGACGTGGTGCTCCCGCGTCTCCGGAAGCTGTCCCTCAACGGCTTGGACCTGGAGCACCTCGATCCAATCCTCTAGAGCTGCCCTGTGCTGGAAAACCTGGAGTACTTCGACGAGGATGGCAATCTTCTTGACCCAGAGCGCCACCTCGGTTATCTAAAAGCCACAATGTGCCGACTGTGTTGCTCTGTTGAGCTCATTCTGCCTAGCCGGTACGATAGCGATGAAGAGAGCACTAGTTCGGGCGAACATGAAGAGTTAGAGGACGAAATGCAGCGCATTTGTTGGGGAGCGCAAGGGTCTCTGTTCTCTTACCTGCAGGACCCCGAGACGTTCAACAGAATCTTCACTTTCTCTTCGTATCCAGCTCTCGAGCGGCTGGAGCTGGAGCAGCTGGTGCTCTATGGGCCCGTCTTCCCGTCCGGTCCCGGCGACCCCTTGGATCTCAGCGCCCGGCTCACGAGACCGGAGGACTTGCTGGGCAGGCTGCCTCCGTCGCTACGGCATTTGCGGGTGGGCTGCATTATCCACTGGCCGACCTTGTATCGCGACCTGCTGGTGCTCGCGCATGATTCGTCCCGGTTCCCGCGGCTCTAGACCGTGGCTCTCGAGGTTCGCGAGGCGCCTCCCGGTGATGAGCGCTTGCACTTGACGGAAAGATTCCGACAGACGAGGGGAGACTACTGTATCAATCTGTTTCATTCCGAGATGCCGCCTGTTCAGGGGTCTCCTTCCTGCGAGACCCGGGCACCGGCAAGTCGTCCCCAAGTCATTGTTGGGCGACATGGATGCTGCTCCACGTTAATTCCAGTCGGCCGGCATATCGACGTCTTTCCAGACACCGAATGGTCAAACTGACGTACACCATAGCAATGGGCGTGCTCTTCCTCGTCCCCTTTGTGGGCTCCGCCATCGGCAACCTGGGCCGCATCGGCGCCGCCCTCGCCCGCTTGATGATGGCCGCCGACATCACAGGCAACGCGACGCTCGACATCTACACCATCGTCGAGAACCCGAGCATGGCCCCGGTGACCATCGTCATGGCCCTTCTCGGCGGCCTTGGCAACGCCGTCGGCGCCATGGAAGCCAGGGAGTTCCGCACCCTGTCTCTTGCCAAGGACAAGATGTCCGCCGACGACGACGACGCGATGGGACCTACATTCAAGGAGAACAATCCCAAGGTCAAGAATATCATGAACCAAGTTTGTAAGAACCTGAAGGCGTAGGCAGCCAGGGAACGGCAAGATTCAATGTCGCATCACTCAAGACAGGATTGTTCCATGGCAGGCTTTCGTCGAGGTACAATGAGAGCGGCTGCATGGTAGCCGTAGATAATAGAATTCAGTTCACTCGTGTTCTATGATGCGGGATCTATTAATCACGTCGGCAAACAATATCTTCTCCTGGCCACAACCTTCATGTAGCCTTTCTTAGTTGCTTTAGTGGACCTGAGCGGGTGTAACCTCTTCGTCGATTGTGGTGAGCTGTAAGGACCAGGGCCTCATGTAAATGTCCTCAGACGGAGAGAAAGATTGTTACAGACGGGCGCTTAACCGATTGAGGGGCTGCTGTGCTCGCCAGGGCTACTAATCTACATCCTGATCTGCGCCAGGGCACAGGCGTGAATGAACGGTAGGTAGGTACGGTACCACCCCCTTTGCCTCCGCGAGCAGAAACGCCAGTTATGCGCTACTCGGATAGCCATGAACCCTACCGTCTTCGGTATGAAGTTCGATTGAAAAAGTGGCTGTGTGGAGTACCACGCATTGCTTGCCCACGACATAACACGCCAGTTTAGTTCAAGACCAAGGCAATCATCATCATGTGAATGCAAACATCTATCTACACAGAAAAGGCTCTCCAACAGAACAGGCCATACATGTGGACCAAGTGATGACATATCCTCGCGGCCAGATCCCCTCGATGCCCAGGTTCGCCTTAGAAACTCATCAGATCTGTTGCACGGTCAGTAACTCGCATCAACGCCTTAACAGCGTTCCTGCAGATAAATGACGATGACTCACCTCTCCCAAACAGTCCCCTCTTCGCCCAGTCCATGGCCATGAGCACGCGCGTCCGGAAACTAACGCTCTGCGCGAAATAAATGCTCCGCCATGCGTAGACGGCCCAAAGCCCACCCGCCACCCCCCTGCCGCGGCCGAGATCGAACACGGCCGAGTTGCCAATGTACGCCAGGCTGCCGAGGTGGCGGTACTCAAACGCCTTGTACACGGCCGCATCCAGGTCGCCCTCCAAAATCTCGTTGGCCTTCAGTCCGGGCGTGGCGCGGGCGAGCTTGTTGAACTTGTGCGCCAGGTACTGGCCCTGTTGGTGGGCGCGCTGGGCGGTCGCCGGCAGGCTGGTCAGCTTGGAGTCGATCTGGCGCAGCAGCTCGCGTAGCTCGCCGAAGTCGAGCGTGCCCGACTGGTCGCGGTCGTACTCGGCGAACAGCTTGTCGAGCCGCTTGAGGTGACCCACGGCCTGCGGGAAGCGCTTCTTGACCTGCTCGGCCACGGAGCGCCAGTCGGCAAACTTGAGCTGCAGGTTCTCCGGGTCCGCGCCGTGCTTCCAGGCCATGCTGCGGAGGAAGGTGATGATGTGGTCGGCCACGTTGTTCTGCACCGTCGCGCAGTCCCCGATGGCGTAGACATCGCCAATCGGCGTGCCGTTGAGGCGCAGGTGCGTGTCGGTCTCGAGCGCGTGTCGGTTGGTCTGGGCCGGGCCGAGCTTCTTGGCGAGGGTCTTGCAGAACTCGTTCTGTGAAACGCCTGTCGACCAGAGGCAGAAGCCCATGGGCAGCTCCTTGGTGATGACCTTGCCGTCGTCCGTTTTCTGCGTGAAGACGATGGAGTCGGCGCGCACCTCGCTGACGCGCGAGTTGGTCAGCACCTCGACCTGGTCGCGCGCGAAGCGGTCCTCGGCGTACTTGGACAGCGTCTCGTCGTACGTGTTAAGGATGTGGTCGCGGCTCTGGATGAGGTGCACCGAGATCTCGTTGCGCAGAAGCTTGGGGAACAGCTGGATCAGATCCTCGTTGAGCAGGTCGAACAGCTCGGCGGCGAACTCGACGCCCGTGGGGCCGCCACCGCTCACGACAAAGGAAAGCAGCCGCTTGCGCTCCTCGTCGGTTGTCGTCGGGAGGCAGGCGAGCTCGAGGTTTTGGATCACCTTGTTCCGGATCTCGCGGGCGTCGTTGATGTCCTTGAGGAAGTGGCAGTGTTCGAGGCCCTTGACACCGTGCGGGTTGGTGACGGAGCCGACCGCAATAACTAGCTTGTCGTAGGGCACGTAGAACCTCTGCTCCTTGCCGTTGCAGTCTGTCTGGGAGACCTCGATTAGGCGCGAGGAAAAGTCAACGTCCTCAGCACGCGCGCGCAGGAAGTGGCCGCCCACGCCATGGATGATCCTGCGTATCGGCTCGACGAGCGACCTCAACCCGAGCGTCCCGACAGTCGCGGACGGGAGCATGGGTGTAAACAGGAAGTAGTTGGCCGGAGAGATGACGGTGACATGGTAGTTATCAGGCGCGAGCTCCTTCAGCAGCGACACGCCGCCCCAGCCGCCGCCGAGAATGACCAGCCTAGGCTTTTCCTTCTGCCGGCGCGCTTCCTCGCTGTCATCGTCGTCGAGGAATATTTCGAGTATTGGGAGATTCTTGGGGCCGCCACGTCGCGGGTTGATGGCGAGGGCGGACACGTCGATGTCGGCCTGGCTGGCGTGCGAGTGGTACGTCGAGGCGTCGTAGAGGAAAAAGCCGACAACGCCGATTCCGAGGAACGCGACGGAGCCACCGAACCAAGCCGCGGCGCGGTAACAAAAGTTGAGAAGTTTCGAATCGCGCTGTGGAAGGGGCTTGCCGGACAATTGGCGCGCCAGGACGAGCGGTTGGGGTAGAAGCCGGCGCAAGGGATTTGAGCTGCGCAGCGCGCCATTTGCTGGTTGTGCTGGCTTCGACCTTGAAAAGAGTGGTCGCGATTGTGCTTTGCTCCATCTTGGTCTGGCGTTGAGATGTGCGCCTCGAGGGTCCAATCGCCCGCTCTGCCGAGCTGCTCGCGCGCCGAGCAACATCGTCGCAGCTTCCCTTTCGTTTTGCGCTTTTTGGGCGTTGAGTTGAGCTTTGTTTTTTAGCTTGGTCCCTGTGACGTCAACTGAAGGTCCGATAAGCTCTTCAAAACCCCTCCACTGGTGCTTAGTAAGGGTGCATCAAGGGAAACCTATGGGAAAGGGGGAATTCCGTGTCAGCAACGAACGATGAGAAAACAATGTATCTTGGGGTATCAAACATAAACGAGAGCCGCCATTGTGAGATAAAAATGCAGCCGACAGCCGACGGCACCAACGCTGCATCTCGTATCAAGCAGCACAGGGCGCTACGTCAGTGATTGCCCAGCATTAGCCAGCAGCACTTGGCAGGGACCCCGTTCGTCTGAATCAGCAGCTGTGGGTTTTGCACCGTATTGCCCCACAGCTGTCCCATGCCCGTGATTGCGTGATCCTACACGGTCGCTACACTGTGCCCGTTCGGTGGGCAGGGTTATGCAGGCACGTGGCAGGCCAGGCCAAGCTCAGCAACTTGTCCAACACCAAAAAATGACACCCAAAAAAGCGAGCCAGGACAACCAGAATGCCTCCCCGTCCAACACGGTCCCACCAACCAGGCTCATGAGAACGCCAGTCCATGCAAAACCCCCCAACATGTTGCCCACATTTGTCGTAACCAGCTATTCGTAAGGACAGCCCGACCAAAACCCGGCTTCTAGCAGCGGAAATACCTCCTCTCAACCCACCGCTCCTCGATGTCCGACACCACCTGGCCCACCACGACCGTGATCTCCGGGAACACCTTTGTCAGGCGGCGCAAGCCCATGCGCCCGGCGCTGTAGGTGACGAGGACGATGCGGTCGGCGCGCACGCCGTGGTCGACGAGCACCTGCACGGCCATGAGCGCCGACCCGCCGCTGCTCATCTGCGCGTCCAGCAGCAGCACCGCCGCGTGCTTGTCCATGTCCGGCGGCAGCACCAGGTAGTGCAGCTCCGGCTCGCCCGTTCGGATGTTGCTTTGGATCAGCACCCGGCCCGTCTTGCAGTCCGTCAGACACCGGTGCAGCCCGGCTTCGAGGGCGGCGCCGCCGCGCAGCACGATGACAGCGGACACTTCGCCCTTGGCGCGCAGGCCGGCGTAGGGGAGGTCCTGTGGCGTGGTGATGTCTGAGGCGATGAAGGGGACGTTGTTGAGTGCTCTGTGATCAGACTGTCAGTGGTTCATACCGTCAACACTGTGCAGGATTGGAAACGTACTGCTCAACCAATAGCGCGGCGAGGCGGTCGAAGTAGAAGATGAAGTCCTCACTCGGCGTGTCAATGTCGTGGATGATGGTGTTCATGCCACGCATCTGTGAGCTCTGCTTCATGACCAGCACCTTCTCCGAGAGCGGCTCAGACTGGGCGCCAATCTCCAGCTGTGTGAGTGCCGCACGGTGATGCGTTGACTTCTCGAGCAGCTTTTGTTGGATGAACTGGACAACCATGGCTGCGCTTGTCAGATCAAGTCATATGAGCGCAAGGCCCCCGCCGACTTACACATGGCCACGTGGTTCTCAACGCCTCGAGGGACGATGATGTCGGCGACGTTTCGTTGGGGATTGACAAACTGCAGATACGACTTCAGCAAAACGCCCAGGTAGTAGACGACGTGCGCCTTACCTTCTCAAAGTTGGGCTTCACAAACGTGAACCATTGCTTGATGATGCCTTCGATATCTCGGCCACGGTCCCGTTGATCGCGTAATACTGTCGCGTTGTCAGCGTGCGTGCTTGTGAGCGGAAGCGCATCTCAAACGTACTCCTCCTCGAAAGACAAGTATCTGCATCCGCCTCGCAAAATATCTGCGGAAGGGGCCAAGTCAGCCTTGGCATGGAATATGGTGCAAACGGACAAACAACCCCAGCGTTACCTTCATGTCCAACAGCTCAAGCACTCGAGGATCATAGAGCGCAAATATGCCCTCGAGAATGAGAACATGCGGCGAGTAAATGTTTGTAGTCTGCTCCATCCGAGCATGCCTCTCAAAGGAATACACTGGGATCTCGGCGCGTTTCCTACATGTGTACCGATATCATCAGCTACGGTTGACTTTGTGGCTTCGTGCAGCGATCTCTCATGCACTTACCCGGCTTTGAGATCGCGTAGTCGTTCTACCAATACGTCGAAATCTAGGGCCTGGTGTGACGATGAGCCTGGCGGAACGAAGTCAGGTGGCCTGCAGGGGGCGTAAAAGCTAGCCTTACATCTGGCGAGTCAAAGTCGTACTCGTTGCGGAAGGCTTTCCTTGAGGACTCGGCATCCAGGCTCTTGTAGAACGAGTCCTACCGAGCCACCATCGATGAATAAGTCTCTTGGACCGAACCTCCCCACCTTGTCTCGTCTAGGTCGTCGACTTACAATGGAAAGAATCACAACCCACGGCAAGTTCAGCTTATTGACGATGGCCTGCGACAGCGTCGACTTGCCCGAGCCCGAGCTACCAGCGATGCCTATGATGCTGACGTCGGCCCACGGCGGCGCATAGTGGCCCCTCTTGGCGATGGTGCCGTCCGTTTCTTGGGGGGCCACGCCGTTGAGCACCACTTCCGCCGGCTCAGCAACAACGGAAGGCGACATGATTGGGTGCAGCCAGTCGGACCGCTAGGTTTAGAACCCGGAACTGCCGCCACGGCCTTCCAGCTATTATCGTTGTTACTGTAGTTGGGTTGTCGATAAGGTAAGGTACCGTTGACAGTGTCGATGGTCACCTCATTTGGGGTGGTGCTTCTCCTCGACTCGAGACTGCGCGGTCAAAAGACTCGCCGATAAAGTCAGTTTCTAAAGTATAGGATGATAGGATGAGGAATACCTATGCTTTGTCGTCTGATTAGCTGCCAGTTCAAGGCACTTGTACCCTCACTCGGCTTGTGACATGCAAGATCTTCCCGTTTAGGGTTGGGTGGGTAAGAGCGGGGCACGCTGCACGTCAAGGCTGAAGACTGCCTGACAGCTGCCATGAAGTGATACCGACTCGAGCTGGGACCCACTGCACATGGTTCCACAGATACGGGCAGGCAGGAGCTTTGAAGGGTATTTCTGATCCAACTTTGCACAACTCCTTCCTCCACATTGAGCTCTTCAGTTTTTCTTCTCTTTTCCACCCCACCGTTCGCGTGCCGACCCAGCGAATTGGGCACGCACAAAGGCAGATGTAAGACACCGCGCCTCATCAATCCAGGCACATGTCAAACTGGGGCGCGGCCCTCGAACTTGGCGGTCTCGACGTGGATTCGACTTTCCGGGACACGGTCTTTGCCCAGCTCCGCGAGAGCCTCGGACGGATGGTATGTGCGCCGGGAGTAGTCCTCTGAGTAGACTGTCATGCATACTGATTGCACTGGTTGATTGCAGAGTTCCCCTACGTCGGCGCCGATTGCTGCCCAACATGCGTTCGAGAAGCGCGCCGCCGAGGTCAAGGCGCCGAAGAGGTAAGAAACACGCTCCCGCAGACTCCACCCTACTTCAGTCAAGAATTGCGTCTCGGACGAAACACGGCAATGTGATGATCGCATATCAATGGGAATCTCTCTGAAAATTCCATGTAGAGAAACTCTGCACTACTCGTTAATACCCTGATTTGCCCAACACCCTCACCATCCACCTCTGCTTTGCTTTTGGGAGCGCTCATGCTGACTGGTAGGCTAGCGATATTAATGCTCTCATCCTCGACTACTTGACGATGGAAGGGTACCCTAAGGCCGCAGCGCGGTTCTGCAAGGAGGCCAACCTGCAGCCGCAGCAGATGGACGCATCCATCCAAACGCGCCAACAGGTCCAGCATGCCATCCACAGCGGCAACATCGAGACGGCCATTTCGGCCCTCAACGAGTTTGATCCAGAGGTACAGTAATCCCTCCTTCCATTCTTATCCCCCGCTCCTATGATTAGAACACGAGTTTCAACATGCACCACGCATAGGCCTCTGGCCCATGATGAGACACAACCACTTAATTTATGAGAAGCACACCTACTTGCCTTGTTTTCTCCACCCAACTCTTTCTGGAGATTCCGGGCTAACGGGCCGCCAGATTTTGGACACAAACCCGGAGCTGCACTTCTTGCTCCTCAGGCTGCAGATGGTGGAGCTCATCCGGCAGAGCGACGGCGGCGACGTCATACCGGCGCTGGAGTTTGCGACCAAGAACCTGGGACCGCGGGCGGCCGCGAACCCCAGCTTCCTGGGTGACCTGGAGAAGACCATGTCGCTGCTGCTGTTTCCGCACGACAAGCTGCAGCCGGAGCTGGCCGCGCTGCTCGACTCGGACTTCCGTCGCACCACGGCGACCAAGGTCAACGAGGCGGTACTGCAGCAGCAAAACCAGCGGCGGGAAGCTGCCATCCGCCAGTTTGTGCGCATGCGCGTCTGGGCCGAGTCGTCGGTCCGCGCCCAGAAGAAGGATCTGCCTGAGTCGATTGAGGTGGGCCTCGATGCGGACCATGCGGAGTACGGTGAGAGCGGCGACGAGCCGATGATTACGACATGAATAGGGATGGTGCATGATTGATGAGGAACGTGTCTTCAGTGTTATGGGATTATGGGGTGGGTTGTTATCCATGCTTTCTGTTTCATGGCGCTAGGAGAGGTCAGGGCTAGCGGAACCTGGTGACGGGCATGCCTTGGGATGGGTCTGGGAAGCATTATGAGGTGTTATGGCGATGCGATTCTTCAGATATTGAGGTTCATCGCGATCTGGGAACGGCTGGGCGCTCAGTTAAATTCGTGTTGCTCGGTGTGGCATTGCATTATATACTCAAGACAAGGTAAAACTGCTCACGCATTGGAACCATGCCTCCTTCGTGGTAAACCAACCAACATGTATTGTGCTGGAAAATCATTGGCGTATGGCGATCAAAACGCCCGCCCTCAGTTCTAAAGACAATTACCTATGTACAGAGTCTTCCCCTACCTCAGCTGCCCCGAGCTCTTGTCGCCTACTTAGTCCGGATGTGCTTAAGCTTGCCCGACGAGTAGAGGAAGTTGTTGGCGTATGCCTTAGGCGCAAACTTGCGCTCGTTGGGTTCCTGCACAAAGTACTCATACCCCTGCTTCTCGGCGAAGGCGATGGCGTCCTCCTTGCTCTTGAAGTGAATGTGCGTGCCCTGCATTTGGTCGCCCGACGACTGCCAGCCCATCAGCGGGTTCTCCCAACGGTGGCCCTTGCCCAGCACGTCCCAGTCCATGCGCCACCGCGAGCCGATGTGTGTGCCTGATTGAGTCGCCGGTTTGGATGGCTTGTAGATGCTGGCCCAAAAAGTCAGTAAGCTCGGGTGCGGGAAAGAGTATCGGGACAGAGGGACGCCGGCGCACCGAACTGTCCTGGCTTGGAGCTCAATCGGCGCCCCGGACAGGAGACCGGCTGGCAAGATTCCCTCCTCGCTGCCGTCTTGGACGTGCTTGGGAACCGGCGTGAAGGTACTGCGTGGCGGGGAAAGAAGGTCAGTTGGCTAGATCAAGATGGGGTGCAGCGTGCGTGGGGCTCGTACGAGGTGGCCGTGTCGATGGGCACGTTGTAGTCGGGAGCGTTTCGGGGCAGCGTGGCCATCGGCGACGTCTCCTTCTTGTCTACACCTTCTGTTCGGACTGGCACATCGGTGCTCTCGAAGCGGCGGGCGGCGGGGAGGACGGCGCGAGTGCTTGAGGCATTGCGCAGCAACCGCGCTGCCGACGCGGCGGTTCGCAGTGAGGACATGATGGGTGTTCGTTTCTCGTTGACGGGTGGGAAGGAACGGAGCCTGTGTGTGTTACGGCGGGTTGTCGCTTTGCTTTTGCGACAGCTTCTTGGTCGAATCAATTGGCTGTGATGGTTGCTTAGAAGCTTGAGGCGATGCAATTCGGACGTTGTGACGCCCAGCAGCCAATTGCGGCGGCCCCCACTGAGCAGCTCGTGATTGGCCTGTCGGAAACAACCGCGCGCAACAACATCTTGGTTTTCCCGCTCGCAGCTTTAACAGCTCAATCCGCCAGCACGACGACATTCGCCCAATTGAGCTGGATCCGCCCATCGAGCTGCTGGGAATTGTCTGCGTCGTTCTTGTGATTTTTTCATCCAGCTGTTGACTGATCCGCGAGCGCGCGCGACACACCTACCAAAATGAGCTTCGTCACCCGCCGGGCGCTTTCGACGCTCATCCCGCCCAAGGTAGGTCGAGCTCCAAAACCGGGGCGTTGGAACGACTGCTGACTCGCGTTTTTAGGTTGCTTCGCCGAAGGTGCGTTACATACTTCTCACTTGCGCCGGTAGAACAACACGCTGTGTCCGACCCGCTGGGAATTGTCGAATACCGTCGGAGTCGGAAATTCGGCAGGAAATGACGGTCCCGGAGGGAGATTGCAGCACTTGTTGGCTGTGAAGGCCGAAGGGTACCCGTGGACGAGCTGGCCGCTAACTGAATGACGTTTAGGCCATTGGCGCCGCCCCCGACGCTGTCCGCATGCAGCGCGTTGTCAACTTCTACGAGAAGCTCCCCCGCGGCCCGGCTCCTGAGGTCAAGGCCACTGGCCTCCTCGGCAGATACCAGGCCAAGCACTTTGGCAAGAACCCGACGGCGAAGCGTATGTTGTCAAGCATCCCTTCCACGCGGAATCGCCCGCAGTCAGGGAAGCCGGAGAAGCAAATGCTGATGTTTGTCCAGCCATTATCCACGCCATCGTCGGCCTCCTCATTATCGGTTATGCCCAGAACTACTACTTCCATCTCCGTGAGCTGCAGAGACCCAAGCCCATTGTTTGAGTTGCGTGGCTTGCTGACCAGCTTCGTCGACTACAGGCTTCCACAAGAACCACGCCCACTAAGCCAGGAGCGCGGGAACAATTCGACTTGGCTGCCACCCAGGCGTGTACATAAGCTGTTATCAATAGACAGAGTGCTGAGCACGCACCGTAACAGAGTTCATTTGTTCGAACACCCCATTACTGCAGGTCCGGACAGCGAGTGCTCTTCCGGTTCCCGAGCCACACATGGTGAACCAGGAACAGAAAGAAACGAGCTGGAGGTTTCTGCTCGATTTGGTCCACTTCACATGGTTTTGGACAGGGCTGTTTTGGTTTCATTGTGCCTTTTTGCCTCTGCATTGAGCGATGTCCGCACAAGACCCCTCCAGGAGCAGGCAGCCTGCGGCCCATCCACTGTTGGGTGGTTGCCGGCACGTTCGATGGATGCCATCGACGGCTGTCTTGCCCCCCTCCGTCCCCTCTAGAGACATTGCTATATCCCTGACTTACATCAGGTCTTTCGAAGCTCTGGACAAAGAGTGCGTATCGGGCCTCAAAATCATTTGAGACCTGACAGCTTGAACAGGACGTTATTGACCTCATAGAAGGGGGGCTGGTCGAAGGTGATCCAAGTAGACCTCAAGTTCGGCCCCACAGCACCTCTGCCAGCCGCGTCGTAAAAGCTGAAACCGAGTGCAGCGACTCGTAACGTCAGCTCAGACTTCATTACACACCTGCAGGCACACGCCTGCGCATCAGTTGCTTGGAGAGTTTGGGGCCGATCTTCCCCTGTCAAGGCGCTCAGTGGACCCATTCTCAGCGCGCTAATCCCAAAACGGATGCCTAGCCTGCTAGCTCCCAACCACGGCCAAGCAGCAAGCAGGCAGTTCCGAGCCATCAGCCAAGGCCAGTCAGTCGGCGAAAAGACGGCCAAGCCAGCCGCATCGCCTCTTTGGAAACAGCAGAAGCAGCAGGACACGACCTCCCTTCAACCCTCCTCCCCTCCCCCATCCCCCAACCCGCGACCCCCGATATCTAACCATCCGCGCCTTCCCGTACCTGCCAGACCACAGGCGGCGACATTGAGACATCGCGAACGTTTGGTTTTCGCGACAGATTTCGAGGGTACACGCCGGTACGTAACTAACCCGCATTTTTGGACCTGCAGCAACCGAGTCTGGCGCCAGCCAGCACGATTCTTTTCAGACGTGCACAAGACCGTTGTATCTGTCCTGTCTTCGGCACCGCTTTTGCTGCAGCTAGCATGCCGAACTGGATATTGATGTTCTGCACCAGATACCCTCAGAGCTACCTAGTCCTTCGATACCCCGCGACGAGGTAGACGCGCGAATCGGTCACTCCTCTTCGCCGCTCGACTGCCGACGACGCCGAGAACCGTAGGATGGCAACTGAGTCACCTGAGCAGCGATCCGATGAAGCTACTCTGACCTCTGCCCCCGAGCTCGTGAGCTTCGCGCCCCATCCCGCCCTACCCTGGCCTGTGGGACTGCCCTTGTCACTAACCTGCGCCCGCAGACAATCAAGATCGGCACCGACTCGCAAAATGTCGCCCTCGACCGACCGCATGTAAACGGCGATGCGCCCGCACCCGCCACGGACGAGTTTGAGAACAAGCACATTTCCGATATAGTCGACGATTTGGTGAACTCGACAGAAGTCAGCATTAGTGGAGGATCCGACAACGAGGCTGCTAAGTCCGATGTTTCCAGGACCAGAGACGACGCGAAGGGCCACGCCCGCGTCGGTTCTGCCGTAAAGAAGCCTGCTTCCTTCAAGGCCGTCAAGGTCAACAAGACCTTCCTCAACCCCAAGGGCTCTGCGCCCGGCGCCGAGGCTAAGGTTGGCGAGAAGGCGTCACCAACCATCAGTCCTGCTCCCGCCCCTGCAGGAGCTGTGATTACAAGTCGGCCGAGGCTGGTTGCCAAAACGGGCAGTGGCTTGATTACGAAGGCATCAGGCACAAACGGAGGAAAGGCGGGCTCAGCGCCTGACGCAAACGCCGTCTGGAACAAGAATCGACGTGAGCAGACAACTCCCCGCCGCACAATTGTGCTGAGCCATGGCGCTACTGCGTTTGTGTATTATTGACACCGAGCAGCTGCCCCTCCACCCGAGCCGAAGAAATATACCGACGAGGAGCTCAAGAAGTATGGGATTCACATGGCGACCCGGCTTCAGCCAGACGATGCCAGATTGGGCCAGTCCAACTGGGCAGATATCGATGACGACGACGAGGACTGGGCCCCGGAAACGATTACTTGGAAGGATGGGACCAAGATTGCACTCGCGCATACCGAGGAGCCGCCGGCGCCGTCCCCCGAACCAGTCGCCCGCCCCGTCCCTCCGGAGAAAGTCAAGTCACCAGCCCCTGGTGCTTCGCCGTCAGTTAAACCCGGCGTCCTTGCATCTGGAAAGGGCCTTGTGCTGAAGGGCGCCCCCGAGAAGCCTACCCTGGTTGCCAAACCCCCAGCTCCGCCCACGCCAGCGAAGTCGCCGTGGGCTACTCTTCCCAAGATTGATAAGGTCTCACCGATCGCGGTGGACGCGCCAGCCCAGACAGGGCCGAGATATCCACCGAGAGATGCACCCTTTGCAGCGTCGCACGCTCCGCCGCCTCCCAAAGAGATTGCCGCCGACGACTTCAGCCGAGCGCCATGGCGCGATGGTCCCCATGCTGGCAACCGGGAATTGTTCAATTCGCAGTCTGGCCGCTACGAACCGGTGCTCGACCGGCGCGGTCCGATGCGCTCTGAGCACCAACACCCCCGACAGCCCGCGGTTTTGCAGCGGCAGCCACCTCACGAACATCAAAGTCCGATCGAGCAGCCGCCCGGGGGTTTCCATGCGGGCAAGAACAATGAGCAGCAGGCTCCGTATGGTCGGAGGCGCGGGTCTTCTATCGTTAGTGGCGGTAGTGGGAGCTGGCAGCGACCCCGGAACCTTGAGCACCCGCTCCCTCCCCCCGAGCTCATCAACGCCCGGCGTGCGTCCATGACTGGCGCAAGCGACAGTCCTGTTTCCCCCGGCAACTTTTCGCCTTCTGCTCTCCAGAGCGGACCGCGCCCAGGTGCACCGTGGCACGCGGGAGCTTCTCCCGCTGCCGCCAACGCAACCCTTCACCATCCGGGTGGACAGGCACCCGACGGCCAAACTGGGCCGCCTTCAACCCAGCAGTCGCAGCAGCAGCCACCCACTGTCCCTGTGACCGAAGAGGACTACGAGATACAGAAGAGGTTGATGCATGAACGCCGCGAGCTCGCCAAGAGGCGCCGCCAGGAAGAGGAGGAGAAAGAAGCTGCGGCACGAAGAGAGCGGATTCGCTTGAAACTCGAGGCCTTGGGCCCTGCTCCCGAATCGAACAGTGCGAAGAAGGCATCGGCCAAGGATGCACCGACGCCGACTCAAATCCAATCTCGCGAGCATCCCACGCAGCAAAAGTCCGAATCGCAACTGAAGGAAAGGGACGTGGCGGCCGCAGCTGGATCTGAACTCACCGCCCAGCTTCCCGCGCATTCTGACGGACCAACACAAGCCCTTAGTCCAGGCGACGATGCTGTGGAGTCTCGTTCGCAGCCTCAGGGTGGCAGCACTACGCAGGCTTGGGCACCAGCTACGAGGCATGCCGACCGACACCCCGCGGTCTCGTGGGGACCCCAGCCGTCGGCAAAGAATGTATGGGGTGCTCCCAACAACAACCGGACCCTGGGGAATGGCACTTTTGCCGCCGACCTTGGGACCTCGCAGCTCCCCCAGTTGCCCACTCAATCCGGACCAGGGCCTATTGCGCCTCCAAACAACGCCCGCGCCGCGTCTACTGCACAAGCTGCGCCGGGTGGTGCCAGGCAGCCGCCGATTGGCCCGCCGAGGCAAGCAGGGCTCTCCCGAGGTTCGGGCGACCGCGAGATGAAGGACAACCTTTGGGCCGCAGCTGTCCGTCTTGACGACGACAAGTTTTCAGATATGCTGAACACGCAACACGAAGAGCGCGACCGGCGGTTGCAAGCGGAAGGTCGGACGCTTAAGGACATCCAGCCCGCCATCAAAGATACTTGGCGGCCAACGAAGCTTGACGAGAGCGGCATGCGCGTGGAAGCTACCACGAAGCAAACCCTGCAAATCGGCCAGGACAACCCATGGGCGACCTCGGGCGAGCCGAAGCTTGCGGCTTCGCAACCGGCAGTGTCTGTGCCCAGTGGTACGCAATCCGAGTACAGCCAAATTTCTCAAAGTGCCGCCCCTCCTCGAGAGTTGGCGGCCGCGTCGATACTTGGCGCAAAGGCGGCGGCGGCGGTGCCGCAGGCCAGGGGGTCGCGTTTCTTCCCGTCTCGAGACGTCCGCCTGGAAACCAACCGCGACGCCCATCAAGAGTCGGGTAGGGACGCGATGCGGCATATGTCCCCTTCCCCACCTCCCCCCGATATGGCCGGTCATCCGGCCTTTGATGGTGATGCGACTCACCCGCATGTCTCACTGCCCCGGCCGCAGCCGGTCGTTCGGCTTCCGCCATTGGCGGCCAGAGAAGCGCCCGCCACGGCTGCCGGAACTAAGCGGCCGCCGTTCGGCCCGTCCAAAACGCAAGCGCCGAGCTTTGGCTGGGCGGCGCAAACGGCATACAAGGACGCCGAGCATGCGCCGCGCGCGCCTCTTCAGAAGCCTGATAACTCGTGGCAAGCAAAGATTGACAGCCTGCTCGGCGGAAGGAAGGTGCATCTGCCGAGGACCGGCGGCGTTGACGGCAGTGGACGTGTATCCCACCAGCCACAGGTCGAGCCTCGGTCGCCCTCCGAACTGGACTCGTCCGTCACCACAAAGGGGATGGCGGAGGAATGTTTCGAGGAGCAGGAGATGGGCTCGCTGCCGCCCATCCGGTTTCCCAAGACGGTCCCGGATAATGCATGGCAACCCAGCCCGCCGCCAGCTAAGCCGCTCCCTAAGAAGCTCCAGGCCATCGTGTCGAGCGCGGATCCTATCACGTTCCCCGTCGACGTGTCGGGCGCTGGCACAGTGTGGCGGGTGTGCCTCCCCGGCAAGGAGAGCAAGAGCATCACCATCCCATTCGGGCGCACCCGCAGTAACCCGCGCCGGGGCGGACAGCGGGGCGGCCGACATGCCGCTTCGGGGCAGCAGCACAGACAGGGCAGGAGCCGTGACACGTCGTCGTCATACTCGACCTCGACAGACCAGGGCGGTGCCGCCGCACCCGGGCCAAGTAACCCCAACTCGCCTGCGCACGGCCGGAACCACCGAGGCGGCTACCGAGGGCGCGAGAATTGGTCGCGAACCACGCCGGCTGCGAACCAAATCCAGACTTGAGGCGCTGAGGGCGGCAGCTCGGGAGGACGCGGGGAAGGACTGTCAGAGTTTTGTCTAGGTCATCTTGGCACACTCGACCGCCATACATACGACGGCGACTGACTGTCGATTGCGCGGCCCGAATGAACCAAACGAACGACGGTTGATCTACATACTTCGATAGCGCTGCGTTGACGGCGAGAGCAGCAGTTGTACTATTTTGCGGTTTCCTCTCTCCAATTTTTCTTACCTCTTTTTTTTGTTTCTTTCGCCTTTGCATTGCTGGCGTGGCAGCCCCAGCGTGTCTGGCTGTTCGCAGCCGAGTCATCGCCGCTCTGTCCCCTCCTCGCCGTCACATCAAGCGGTCTGTGGAGTACAAATGACGGGAATGGACCCGCCCTGCCATTAGCAGTCATGGCGTATACGGGGATGGCACTCTATCTCGGGTCTGCGAGGCCAGCGTGCGCGCGTGTGGGTACTGAGAGGAGATATAATGATGGTTGGAAGGGGCTTCTACGGAGCACAGCAATCGCTTGCTCTCCCTTCCTGACTGGTACATTCGCAGCAGCGACGAATATTGGCTCAACGCGTGGGTGGCTGGGCGAGCGACACTTCGACGGTTGTTACTGTTGAGTGAGGAGTACAACGGGGCGTGCCTCTGATGTTGGAAGCGGATGTGTGAGAACGGATAAGAAGCCGCTGCCTTGCATAGTCGCACTCTGCTTAGGTCCAAGCCCGGAGACGGACGGAGAAATGGACGGGGGCGGGCGGTGGTACCTGTACATGCGCAGATTCACAGTCTTAGCGACGGTCTCTTGATTTCGAGAGACGAAGGAAGTAACATGAATCAACGATGGCCAGTCTGGTCTTGCTGTGTTTTAGCAGGTTTCGGTGTCAGAGTATCAAAGAACAAGCTACTACCTAATTACGCGGCTTTCCTGCCAACTTTTGCCGCGGAAGCTGCCAGGTAATCTCGCTGATGAATGGTGAAATGGATCGTTCTCACGTCTCGGTTTGAATTCAGTGCCTGGACGCGATTTCCTTCGGCATGTATTTCCCCCTCTTCGACCACACCATCTCCATTGCTCACCATTCTCCATCTCAACCCTTCATTTCGATCTTCCGCTCTCGTCATGAGCACCATGTCCAGGCACACCTGGCAGCCGACTGACGTAACTGCGAGAAACCCTCACACTGGGAGCAAAACAGAAATAGATTTCTGCCTCTCTCAGCCTGCTTAGTCTGAGTCCCTGCGAAGCACAAGGGGCCTGCCTACCTATACTTGACAAGTTCGTGGCTGACCGACGACAGCCGGAACAACAGGTCGGGGTCCAGCGCCCCGGGCTGCTGGTGTAAGTCGATGGCGCAAGTGCCCCGCCGGTCAACGTCTCCGCTTCATCCCGCACGCTTTGTCACAGCCGACTAGTCAAGCAGCCGACTCACGACATGAGCAAACGGTGCACTGTATTCTTCTACGGTCACCGCAAACTCGGGCTCAGGGCCGCGTCTCTCCACAATCCAGGCAACAAGATTCCATCTCGGCGCTCGTTCTCGTCTGACACCTCACTTCTCGCACGAACCTACTCGCTCTTAGGCCCCGCCAACCACGGCATCACTTCTAAGAACCCGACAATCATGACTGAGAAGAGACTCGTCAACCTCCTTCGCGGATGGCCCTCGCCGCACCTGCTCCCCGCGGCCCAGTTGCAGGCGGCGGCAGCCCGCCTGCTCTCGGACCCGTCCATCGCCGTCCCAGCGCTGCAGTACGCGCCTGACGAAGGGTATGAGCCGCTGCGGGAGGAGCTGGCACGGTGGCTGAGCGCGCAATACAAATACACCCCTCACGGCGTTGAGACGCCGATTCCGATCCGGGCGGACGAGATCGCCATCACGGGCGGCGCCAGCCAGGGCCTGGCGTGCGTGCTGCAGTCGTTCACCGACCCGGCCTACACGCGGGCTGTCTGGGCCGTGGCGCCGTGTTATTTCCTTGCGTGTCCCATTTTGGAGGACGCAGGTTTCCGGGGGCGGTTGCGGGCCGTGCCGGAGGACGACGGCGGGATTGACTTGGCCGCGCTGGAGAGGGGGCTGCGAGACGAAGACAGCCGAGCAGGAGACGTGAGACAACCCATCGATGCTGGGCAAAGATACGGGACAGATGGAAATGACGAGACATGCTGACTGCGGTCCTCTTCAGAACCGGCCCTTTAAGTTCCCCGCGCCGCACCGCAAGCTCTACCGCCACGTCATTTACCTCGTGGCGACCTGCGCCAACCCCTCGGGCAAGACGCTCTCCCTCGCCCGCCGACAGCAACTAGTACACCTCGCGCGCGAGCACGACGCCCTGATTGTCTCTGACGACGTCTACGACTCTCTTCAGTGGCCCGTCACCTCCTCGCCGCTCTCTACTTCATCCTCAGCCTCTCCCAAACCACTACCCCCGTTACTGCCCCTCCTCTCCCAGATCGACGCCGCCCTGGGCCCATCCCAGCACAACCCGCCACACAACCCCCTCACCCCCGTCACCATCCCAAGCGCCACCGGCCCACCCACAGCAGGAAGCCCGAGGAGGAAACACTTCCCGCACGCCATCTCCAACGGCTCCTTCAGTAAGCTGGTCGGCCCGGGCGTCCGCACGGGCTGGGTCCACGGTGCGACGGCCGACTTCGCGCTCGGCTTCTCCCAGACGGGCTCGAACCGGTCTGGCGGCGCGGCCAGCCAACTTGCGGCCGCAATGGTGCACCAGCTCATAGTGACTGGGGAGCTGCAGAAGCACTTGGAGGGAGTAGTTAGGCCTGCGTTGAGCAGGAGGTATGGTCTTGTCATGCGGGAGGTGGAGGAACGGTTGGTGGAGGGCTTGGGGTTGGGGGTTTGTGCCGGAAATGGGGTTGGTGGGACGGGGACCGAGAAAGAAGAGGATGAGGGGAGGGTGTTTGGAGGTTATTTTGTCTGGCTGACCCTGCCGGAGGGGGTGGATGCCGGTGTCGTGGCGGAGCGGTCGAGAGAAGAGGAGAACCTGATTGTGGCGCCGGGCAAGCTATTTGAGGTCAGTGGGGATGAAGAGGCAGCAAGGTTTCCGAGGAATATCAGGCTGTGTTTCTCGTGGGAGGAGGAGGCGAATCTTGTGGAGGGAGTCAGGAGGTTGGAGAGCGTGTTGAGGAGGATGCTGGCCAGTGACCAGACGGGGCAGCAGCGCGGTGTGAGGGGTGAGGTCGGGACAGAATCAGAGTCGTCCAAGTAGACTCGGGGTTGTGTAAGGATCGGGGCTTGCCCGGCTAACATACAACGGCGATAGCCAGCTCATGTTCCCGCGTGGGGCAGGCTGAGGTCGACCTGTGCCGTCCTCCTGAGATGATCTCGGCGAGACCTCGGCCGTTCAGATCCCGTTCCGGGTGATGAGAAACCCGAGTCTGCGCTCCCCTTCCTCTTTTCCCATCGCACATCGGTCTTCTGATCCGCCCCACATTACTGCCGTCGGGTGTTGTGGTGCGAAAAAATTCCGCCTCCTTACCCGAGATAATCCCTTCGTAGCTCGGTCTGGCTTCTGTTTGCTAGCGGAGGCGGACCGGTGAGCGCGCCGGCGGGTAGTGAGTAAAACACTGGCACGGGCGAGCCGACTCTACGTCTCGTTATCGAGGCAAATGTGGTATGATCGCATGTCAACTTTGATCGCCGGTGCTTCACTTCGTGGCGCTAGGGGCTGAATATGAATGGATCTGCGACCATGTCAGCATCGAGCATATTGACAAGTGCACCAAAGAGCGACGACAAACCTTCCCGGCGAGCGCAATCCACTCCTCTGTGCCGCGCATGTAGGGGTCCGCAGCGGCATCCACGGCGACCTCGTGGCTCCACACGACCATCTGGTCGAACTCGGCATCGGCCTGCAGCATGCCCTGTGGCTCCTCCGCTTCGAGGTCCACGATCTCTGCCACTTCTGGGTGCCTAGACGCCCCCTCAGGCACAGACACAGCGGCAACGACGCCGCGGAAGCCCTCGGGCAGCTTCACGGTCCTGCCCTGCAGCTTGCGGCCGCGGAAGTAGGCCGTGCTGGTACCGTCTGAGGGTGGGGGTACAGCGAGTCAGCATGTTGCAGAAAACGGTGAGATACAGAAGATTATGCATAGTCTTACCATCGCCAGGCTTGGGCTCCCAAAATGACTGGACTGGCTCGACGGGGCCGCTGTGGTGCACGCGGCAGGGAAGCAGGTGCGGCATGGCCTTGGGCGTCTCAACAGACGCCGCTTCCAATTTGACGTTGATCATCGGTTGTGCCATGTCAAAGTACTCAATGCGAAGTCCAGGTATGGCTGATGAGCTGGGTGACAGTGCGGTTTTGTAGGGTGCCACTCCGCGACATGCAAGTGCAGAACATGAACTTGGAACTTGGGGAGAGCAACTGGAGACGCGTCTGAGTAACCGAGTTTAAGTGGAACGCGCCGAGGAGGTCTTGGCGCGACTTTTGCTTGCGCAATTCAGGCTCGGCAAATTCCGCTCCCTACACCTCGTCCCCCTGGCTCGTGGCTCGCTGGCTCGTAGCTCGCCTGGCTCTCAGACCGTCGACTTACACGGGCTTAATTTAAGAGTCTCGAACGGATCAGTCTACGTTGTCGTAACACTCCTTCCACACTCTACCGCAAGTGTGAGCGTCACGACCAAATTGTCTTCACAGAAACCAGCCACGAACCTAACGATCCTTCTTTGTGGCTGTACCCATGGCCCTTCATTCACCCTTGTCCCGTATCTGCTCTGAACGCGTATTTACTCTGGATTTTGACCTGCTGCAGCTTGCCAAACTGGTCGGCACACCTCGCACCACAACCATTCAAGTCCCGTCAAGAGACACAATGGAATGTTCCCCTGAGCCTCACACCTAAACACGAAATTTGGTTTGCCTGCCTCACGGCCAATAAGCTGAACTTCACACACGCTCGTATCCAGACTGCCAGCATCCTGCACCAGGGCTTTCACAGGAGCCATTTGTCCGGGATGTACCCGCGCTTGCCGACGTCCTGCTCGTTTTTTTCTTTTTCTTTTTTGTTTTCAGACCGCCGGTACGAGCCCCCAGACCAGTCTCGGACAGGTGATGCTGAGGACATCCTTGTAAATCTTTGAATGGAAGAACCTCACACGGCTTCGTGCTCGCTCCATTGAATAAGCATAGCGGAAGTTTGTGAAAGCACTTGCATATGGCTCTCAGAGACGGCGCAGGCCTTCCCGGCTTGCCACCTTGAAGCTACGCATCTTGGTTTCGTCGAGCGACAATGTCATCGCGGGTCTGCACCCGCCCCAAACCCCCTCGTTCTCCTCCTTCCTCTCCTACCCAGACGTTGACCACTTAGTTCACCGTTCAGAACAGAACTTAGTCAATTTCCTGTCTGTTTGTGCTCCCCGCGTGCTGAGACGATCCATCACAATCCTCAATCTCTTTCCCAATCCAACGTCACTGCATTGTCCCGTTTGTCGTTGCGCGCTCCCAGGGCCGTTGCAACCAATTCAAGTGATAAGAGAGCACAACCCCAGACTCAGCTGGCACGTTTGCTCCCTTCCTCGCTTGATCTTCACCCTATCGACACCCGACACGATGGCCAGCTTCATCTCCCAACCGCTCTACCGCAGCACCGCATACCTGCGCAGCCAGCTCGGCGGCCTGACATGGGGCCCGGCTCTCGCCATTGCCCGGCCTGCAGTCCTGTCGTTGCTATCGTCCATCGAGGTCGGTACGCTGGTCCTCGTGGACGAATCCCGCGGCGGCGAGCGCCATGTCTTCGGCCAGCCTATCCCAGCCACGGAGCCCGAGGACAACGGCGTCACCGACGGCCCTCGCAGCCACCAGCATCACCGAGGCAACGCCCTCTCCGTCTCTGGGACCGTCGTCGAGCTGACAGTCAAGCATCCCGCCTTCTGGACGCGCGTCATTCTCTTCGCTGACATGGGCTTCGCTAAGGCCTACATGCTCGGAGAAGTCGTGTTCCACGAGGGCCCGGCCGGCCTGACGGCCTTCTTCCGCCTGTTCCTCGCGAACCGGGACCGGCTCGGCGGTGGCGGCACGACCTGGGTGTCGGCGCTGGCCGGTAGGATGGCGCGCCTTCTCCGCTCGACAAACACCGTCGATCGCTCGCTGCTGAACACCGCGGTGCACTATGATATCAGCAACGACATGTTTGCGGCGTTTCTGTCGGCTGACATGACGTATTCGTGTCCCATCTGGAGGAAGGTGTGGAATGGTGTAAGCGAGTTGAAGGGGGTGGTGGTGGAGGAGACGTTGGAAGAGGCGCAGATGACCAAGCTGCAGCGGTTCATTGACGGCGCCCGAATCAAGCCGACCGACCATGTGTTGGAGTTTGGGACGGGATGGGGATCGTTCGCGATCGAGGCGGTGCGCCAGACGGGGTGCCGCGTCACCACGCTGACGCTGTCGCGGGAACAGAAGGCTTGGGCCGACGCGCGCATCTCGGAAGCGGGCTTGGCTGATCGCGTCGAGGTGCTGTTGATGGACTACCGCGCCTTGCCTGTGCCGGAAAAGCCGTATGACAAGATCGTGTCGATCGAGATGCTTGAGGCGGTGGGCGAGAGGTTCCTGGCGACGTACTTTGCTCGCGTCGACCAGCTGCTGAAACGTGAGGGGGGCATCGCGATGTTCCAGTGCATCACCATGCCCGAGAGCAGACATGCCGCGTACGCGCGGAGGGAGGAGTAAGACCAGACCAACGGCACAGACACACAACGAGGCAAACAAGAACTGACAGATCCTCCCCAGCTTCATCAACCACTACATCTTTCCCGGCGGATACCTGCCGTCCATCACGCAGCTGCTGAACCACATCACGACCGAGTCCAGGGGCACGCTCATTGTGGAGAAGGTCGAGAACATTGGCGGCCACTATGCCCGCACGCTGCGTCTGTGGAGGGAGCGGTTCTTGGCCAACCTCGACGAGAAGATCCGCCCAGCCCTCAAGAAGGAGAACCCGGAAATGCAGAAAGATGAAAGCGAAGTGTTTCGGAGGAAGTGGGAAGTGAGTTGCATGCCCCTTATCCACCGTATCTGCTCATAAATATTGGACCATTGCTGACTGGGATCCTCCAGTACTACTTCACATACTGCGAAGTGGGTTTCCAGAACAAGACTCTGGGCGACGTCATCATCACTGTCGGCCGAGAGGGAGCCATGGAGCTGATGGAGGGGATTCCGCTCTAAGCGGCGTGGCAAGATCGCTGGCGTCGGCCGAAGACGGGGTATCAGCTCCGCCGGAGATGTTGGGAGGATGGACGGAGATAAATCTTGTTGTTCATGTACAAGCGTCTCGATAACGGCATAGCGCAGCGTGGTGTCCGTTCAGCGCCTCTTCGTCTTCTTGCCCTTCGTGGACTTCTGCTTCGGCTTGCTGTCTTCCGGATACCGATTCGCGTGTTCCATGTCAAACGCAGGCTTGTGTTTTCTGAAGAGCAACATGGCGACCCGCGCATCCTCTATGCTCGAATGCTGCCCGGTCTGGATCTCAACTCCCAGAATCTCCAGCGCCAGCACCCGCAGTGCCGGTTTCGGCCCGTGCCCGTACTTCCTGAAGGCCGGAAACTTGGCTGTGTCCCGGATCATCATGGAAGAGTGATCTAGCTCGAGGACGCGCAGATCGTGCTTGACGTCGTGCCCCACGAGGATCCTTCCCGCCAACAGCTCGGCGATCTGCTTCTGCACCTCGTCAAACGTCCGCGCCTGGGCCATGTGCTTCGGCCCGACGCCGCTGACGTGCGTCCGCCAATCGGTGACGCGCTCCCGCGGCCGCACGTACGAGTCGTACACCTGCTTCCCGTGGAAGTCGACCACGCTGACGCGAGCCAGCGAGTCGTCATGTCCGCCCTCGCCGACCCCGACCATCTCGCAGTCGATGGCCACATACTTGCCAACTTCGGCGCCCGGGGCCAGCCCCTCGTTGGGGCGGGCCGGGTGGTCGGTGGAGAGGAGCGAGTTGGACCGCAGTCCGAGACCGTAGGCTTCCGCTATGGATTCCGGAGAGATGTCATTGTCGGCTGCCCAGACGGCTAGCGAAGGAGCCACGCCGTGCTGTGGGGGAACAGGGTCGATCTTGGACGACTGTGTATTGCCCATGGGAGATTTGCTCTTGGAATGAGCGAGCTTTGACGGAGCCTGGAATGCCGTCTTTTGGTTTTGTATTGGCTTTATCGCCCGTGTCTGCTTCTGCTTCTTATGCCTCGGGGCATCAAGGGTGACGGTGCTGCTGTCCTCAGCTTTTCTTTTTGGTGCTGACGGTTTGGACGCCGACTCGGCCTTGATCTTGGCTTGCAGCTTCTTCCAGTTGGAGGACAATTCGGGGGCCATGGCTGGCTTGTGTATGGTTGTCATTGAGGGGCGTTCATGTCTGAGTCCAGGTTTGGGTGGGTAATTCGTGAGTTTTAAGTTGAGACTGGATGAACTGAGCTGCGGGAGCCGCGAAAATGCAGATCCAAAGATTGCCATGCGACAGTGGGGCGGACTAGCCTTATCGTTGGCACCCGCAGAGCCATCAAGGTGCTGCGACCCGCTCTTTTTCAGCGCAGGCGTATTCCGTTCCGGCGGGACGTACAGGGCATCAATTGCCCCTCCATCCGTCTATCCATTTCACCTTCAAACCGTCGTCTTCGATCCAGCTCTGTCCGGGCACCACGACCAAATTCCATCAGGGGCCACGTCTCCGTCATCAATGAAATCATGAGTCCCAATGGCGCGAACGGTGAGGCTGAGGTTGGCTCCGATGGGCCACGGCAAAAGGGCAAGGCGACACCCGACACGCTCAAGTAGGCCCCCCGAACCTCGCACCCTTCACCGTCTTAGCTGACATGCTCCAGGGTGGGCTGCATAGCTCTCGTCATGAAAGACGGTCACCTACGCCGCGCTGAGATTCTCAGCATCAAAGAAACCAAGAGCGGCAGGCAGTTCTACTGCAATTTTGATAACTTCAACAAGCGGCTAGACGAATGGGTCCCAGTCTCCAGGATAGACTTCGATCAGGATGTCGAGTGGCCAAACCCGGAGAAGGAAAAACAGAAAGACGCTAAGAGCAAGAAGACAGCGACCGTGTCCAAGAAGTCGCAACCCTCCAAGAAGGCGCAGAAGAAGGTCGGGAAAAGGGAGCAGTCAGTCGCGTCCGAAGGCCAGACACCGCACCCCTGGAGCGACTTCGTCGATTCACAAATCAAGTTGGATGGCGACGACAAGGCGAATGCGAGCCTGGAGGTCGGTGCGACGCCCGGCGTCGGGCCCGACGAGATGGAACTGGACGAGGACGAAACGCCGGCGACTGCGGCCAAGAAGGAGCATACCCAGTCGTTCAGCCGGGAGCAGGAGATTGAGAAGCTGAGGACTTCGGGCTCTATGACGCAGAACCCAGCCGAGATCTCGCGCATCCGGAACATCTCCAAGGTTGAGTTCGGCCGATACGTGCTCTTCCCGTGGTACTTCTCCCCGTACCCGGAGGTCTTCAGCCAGGAAGACTGCATCTTTATCTGCGAGTTTTGCCTGAGTTACTACGCCGACCTCAAATCGTTCACACGGCACCGCATGAAGTGCACCCTGCAGCACCCGCCAGGGAACGAGATTTACCGAGACGATTATGTCTCATTCTACGAAATCGACGGCAGACGACAGCGGACCTGGTGCCGGAACCTCTGCCTGCTGTCCAAAATGTTCCTCGACCACAAAACGCTCTACTACGACGTGGACCCTTTCCTGTTCTACGTCATGACGACCAGGGACGAAAAGGGGTCGCACCTCGTCGGTTATTTTTCCAAGGAGAAGGAGAGCGCGGACGGCTACAACGTGGCGTGCATTCTGACGATGCCGCAATACCAGAGAAAGGGGTACGGCCGGTTGCTGATCCAATTTTCGTACGAGCTTTCCAAGATTGAAGGCAAGCTGGGGTCGCCGGAGAAGCCGCTCTCGGACTTGGGCCTGTTGAGCTACCGGCAGTACTGGTCCGAGAACATCATCGACCTGCTGCTGGGGTACAGCGAGCGCGAGGACAAGTGCACTATTGAGGGGATCGCGTCCGCGCTCGCCATGACGACCCAGGACGTCGAGCACACGTTGCAGGCGCTTAAGATGCAGGTGTACCACAAGGGCGAGCACAAGATTGTGATACCGGAGAAGCTGGTACAGCAGCGGGAGAAGTCGAGGGCGAAGCAGAAGCGCGTCATCGACTCGGACCGGATCCAGTGGAAACCGCCCGTGTTTACGGCGGCGAGCAGGACGTGGGGATGGTAGGCTGTGTCTGCTGGCTCTGGGGTTGAATGCCAGGGGGTGGAAATGGAGAGAATGGACCGGGAAGGAAAAAGAACGACATGTCCCACGAGATACACATACCCACCAACGTCAACAGGCGTGCCACCTCTTTACAAGTACTGCAGTTTAGCACCAATGTTGCATCAAGCAGCAGTGTGAGTATGCGTCTTTGGAGTTATGCAGCAAGCGAAGCAATTAAATCTCGCCCCACTTCGTGTCGCGCCTGGCGCGTCTCCCCCTGTGTCCCGCGTTTTCTCGCGTTTTATTGACGATGTGGGCCATTTGCAGCTGCTGCGCAACACACCACACACCAAGCCCCTGTCTGCCCAGCGCCCTCGCTACCCCTCCCAACTCTCAACACCATCTCAACTCACCACTGCCCTGCTAGCCGAGTTGGGAGAAGACACCCCTCTTTTTGCTCCTCTCTTCAATTTGACCAGCCGTCCTTCACAACCGCAAAATGGCCACACCAAGAGTGGCGTCCAGCGAGGCTGGCTTCATGACCTCGGATGGCCCCTCGAGGACCCCGCGCGCTGGTCGATTGCCCGGCTCGTCGAGCGGCAGGCCTGCGGTACCCCCATCGGAGAGCTTGGGAGCGCTCAGCGATGGGGAGGGCGAGGGGTTTGCCGACGATCAGGTTCCCGTACGCGCCCGGCCGACGGATCCCGCTAGCATTCCGAGGGTCGAAGACAGGATTGGCCTCATCATTCAGACGTCCTTCGAGGATTTCATTGAGAAGTACGCGCGCCCGATCTGCCTGACGGCTGGAGCATGGTAACAGATTCCCTAACGCGAGATTGCCACAGCTACATTGAGATGCCCCGGGCTTCTGGGCAGCCAACGTCGAGCGCCGTCACCACCGACAAGTATTACGTCGCCCAGATTCACGGCTTGCGCACTCACCAACTATCGACCTTCTACGTTGACTACAAACACCTCGAAAGCTGGAGCAGCGGCGCCCTTGCGAACGGTATCATGGAGTCGTACTATCGCTTCCTCCCGTTCCTGACCGCCGCCCTGCACAACATGATTGCCAAGTACGAGCCACAGTACTTCCGTGAGCATCGCCAGCCTACCGCCTCGAGCCAGCAACACACCTCTGGCGCCAGCAACATGGGCTCTGCCAGCCAGAGCGACCTGAGCAGCAAAACGGCCAACCAGCAGACTGACAAGTTGTTCTCTATCGCCTTCTACAACCTGCCGCTAGTTTCTCGCGTCCGCGCCCTACGCGCCCGCAACATCGGCCAGCTTCTCTCCATTAGCGGCACGGTCACCCGCACGTCGGAGGTCCGTCCGGAACTGGCGCTGGCCACCTTCGTTTGCGAAGCCTGCCGCAGCGTTGTGCCTGAGGTCGAGCAGACCTTCCGCTACACCGAGCCGACTCAGTGCCCAAACGCGACGTGCCTGAACAGGACGGCGTGGCGGCTCGATATCCGACAGAGTACCTTTGTCGATTGGCAGAAGGTTCGCGTGCAGGAGAACAGCAGCGAGATTCCTACGGGAAGCATGCCGCGCACTATGGATATCATCCTCCGCGGCGAGATGGTCGACCGCGCGAAGGCTGGTGAGAAGTGCATCTTCACCGGCGCCCTAATCGTCGTGCCCGATGTCAGCCAGCTGGGTCTTCCCGGGCTTAAGAGGGTGGCTGTTCGTGATGACCGGGGAGCCGACGCGGGTGGTAGCGGTGTGAGCGGTTTGAAGTCGTTGGGTGTTCGCGATCTTACCTACCGCCTGGCCTTCCTCGCTTGTATGGTCAGTTCGGACGTGTCGTCTTTCGGTGCGTCGGGCGAGGCTCAGATTGTGGACATTGTCGGCGCGATGACCGGCAACGCCAACCTCGAAACGGCCGAGACGGTGCGGGAGCTGCAGGATGCTATGCTCTCGTCATATACACAGGAGGAGGTTCAGGACTTGCGCGCAATGGTACACAGCGACCACATCTACAGCCGGCTGGTACAGTCGCTCGCTCCCATGGTCTACGGCCACGAGATTGTCAAGAAGGGCATCCTTCTGCAACTGCTGTCAGGTGTAAGCAAGACGACACCCGAGGGCATGCAGCTCCGTGGCGATATCAACATCTGTATCGTCGGGGACCCCTCGACCTCCAAGTCACAGTTCCTCAAGTATGTTTGCAACTTTGCGCCGCGCGCGGTGTACACTTCGGGCAAGGCGTCCTCCGCCGCCGGTCTTACGGCAGCGGTGGTCAAAGACGAGGAAACCGGCGAGTTTACTATCGAGGCGGGCGCGCTGATGCTCGCGGACAATGGTGTCTGCTGCATTGACGAATTCGACAAGATGGATATCGCCGACCAGGTCGCCATCCACGAAGCTATGGAACAGCAGACCATCTCGATCGCCAAAGCCGGCATCCAGGCCACTCTCAACGCGCGCACGTCGATTTTGGCGGCGGCCAACCCAGTCGGAGGCAGGTACAACCGCAAGACGACGCTCCGAGCCAACATCAACATGTCGGCACCCATTATGTCTCGCTTTGATCTGTTCTTCGTGATTCTAGACGAATGCAATGAGCAGGTCGACCGGCATTTGGCGGAGCACATCGTCGGGATCCACCAGAACCGCGACGCGGCCGTCACGCCCGAGTTCTCGACGGAGCAGCTGCAGCGGTACATCCGGTTCGCGCGGACGTTCCGCCCAGAGTTCACCGACGAGGCCAAGGAGGTGCTCGTGCAGCGCTACAAGGACCTGCGCGCCGACGACGCCCAGGGTGGCGTCGGTCGCAACAGCTACCGCATTACCGTGCGCCAGCTCGAGAGTATGATCCGCCTGTCCGAGGCGATTGCGAAGGCGAATTGTGTGGAGGACATCACGCCGGACTTTGTCAACGAGGCGTACAACCTGCTGCGGCAGAGCATCATCTCGGTGGAGCACGACGATGTCGAGGTGGATGACGAGGAGGAGGAAGCGGCGGCGGCGGCGGAGGGGGCAGCGACCGAGGACGGGGAGACACTCCGGCGGGCAGCTGATGCCGCCGCTGGCGCGGACGCGGACGGCGACAGGATGGAACAGGACAGCGGCCGCCAGGCGTCGGCGGCGCCGTCGACAGCACAACGCGACAAACAGACTGTGTCGTACGACAAGTACATTAGCATCGTCAACATGCTGGTCACGCGCGTGGCCGAGGACGAGGCCTCCGGCAGCGGTGAGGGTGTTGCTGGTGAGGCGCTGGTGCAGTGGTACCTGGAGCAGAAGGAGGATGAACTGCTCAGCGAGGAGGACTACAACAACGAGCTGGCGCTGACGACGAAAGTGTTAAAGAAGATGGTCAAGGTGAGTGTCGCCCTGTGTTATGTTGGGACCGCAACTTGACAAAGCTGACAAACTTCGCAGGACAATATCCTCATGGCGATCCGTGGCCAGGGCATGGCGGACGGCGAGGCAGATGGCGCGGGAGAGGGCGCTTCGGCACAGGCAGGCCAAGTCGTTTATGTGCTGCATCCCAACTGCGCGGTGGAGGAGTATTGAATGGGCTGGGGGTGAGCGGCGGCATGGGTGTTGGTCCTGGTCATCTGGTTCGGTCATGGTACGGTAGTTCAGGTCAGGAAGGGCGCATGGAGTCTTGGTCGTGGAAGAGAGTAGTTACTATTCCTGTGATTTGATACGGACGCGGCATTTGTGGTAAGATATCAGGGGGGGGGCCGAAACGGAGCACGTTAGTTGATGAGAGAAATTGCAATTGCAAGTAGGATAAGCAGGCACGGAAAGTGACCTACTGTTCAGTGCTCATTGCGACGGATGGCCCGTCGGCCACGGAACACGGCGCTGAATTTAGTCGATGATCAAACTCCGCTCGTGGGCAAAAAAGCGAAGACAATGCCATGAACGCGTGTATCCGATTTTCATTTGTACAAAGTTCAGTTCTCTGGTGACGTTGCGGTATCACATCACATGGACGATGGTTCAATAGCAAGATATGATGGCCTTTTATTACTCCCGAGTGATGATGAATTAGATACAAGCTCGCAATGTCTCGGTCCTCAATGCGCATAATGAAAAGAATGCATCCTATGCAGTAATGACTCAGTTGCATGTCCGCACTGTACATTACAGAAGGAGAAGCTCTCCTTGAAACCTTTTGCTTTTCCTCATCGTATTATCCTGCGACAGCTCCAACTACTTCAGGGGCGGCGCCCGGGGGTCCTCTAGGCACTGGTCGACGCGCATGAGCTGCTTGCCGGTGGCCTTGGCGACCTTGATGAACTCGGGCAGCAGCTCGACGGTGGAGTTGTACAGGTAGTGCATGACGACCAGGTTGCCGCCCTTGCCGACGTCGCGCTTGAACGCGTCGAGCTGCTTCTCGGGCGTGTCGGTCAACGCCCAGATCCAGTCCTCGACGTCGACGCTCCACTGGATGATGTACGGGTTCGGGTCGTTGAGGTTGGCGGCGAGCCGCTGTCGCATGCGCGCGCCCTCGGTGCCGAAGGGCGGGCGGAAGTAGTTGAGGTGCACCGCCGTGTTGGACGTGCCGAACACCTGCTTGACCGCCCCGATGTCGTTGTTGTACTCCCAATCGATCGACGCCTCGTCTGGCAGCCCTTCCATCTTGGGGTGCGTGTACGAGTGCAGCGCGATCTGGTGGCCGCGCGAGGCCATCTCCTTGTAGATGTCGGCCAAGCCGCTGCTCGGGTCGAGCAAGGGCAGGCCGACGGTAAAGAAGGTCACGGGGATGTCGGCCTGCTGGACGATCTCCATCACGCGCTTGGCCAACTGCGGGTCGCCGTCGTCGATGGCGAAGGCGAACGAGTTGGGGCGCGTGCACGAGAAGACGAGCCGTCCCGAGGCGAGCTTGGTCGGGATCTTGACGCTCGACGGGATGGTGTCGACAATCTCGACCTTCTTGAACACCGTCTTGTCAGTGGTGTAGAAGCCCTTGAAGGCGAGGCCGACGGCGCGCGTGAGGTTGACGTTGAAGTGGCTGATGGGCATGTAGATGTCGGTCGCTGTGGCGTAGCGCGCCGCCTCGAGCGTGTCCCACGTCTCCGGAAACGGCTGGAGGTCCTGGTTGCACTCGGCGTTGCCCTGCTGCAGCGCCACGCTGAACTTGTTGCTGCCGGAGTAGGTGATGTGGAGGTAGGCGCCCCCGTACTGGCGAATGTCGGTGCACCCGTCGGTCAGCTGCGTGTACCAGGACAGGTCGGAATCGTTGGTGCTGAGCGTCATCATCTTGTTGCCGAACGTGGTGGTGATGCCGTCCTCGTCGGTGCCGTGCCACTGCCCGAGCGCGTTGGTTTCGGCCTTGGCAAAGTCGTCAATCACAAAGGCCTTGGCTTCCGGCGCCGGCTCCGCGGGGACGGACCGCGTTACGGCAGAACTGCTCGGGGTTGTTGACGGGGCCACGTACTCAGACGCGGTGGAGCCGCAGTAGAAGGACATGGGTCCGAAGATGACGGAGGCTTTAAAGTTGCCAAAGTAGATCATGCTGAGCTTGCTGACGTCGAGGCCCTGGAAGACGGAGAAGGGAAACCAGTAGAGCCTCTCGGTGCCATCGAAGTTCCAGTTCAGCTGCTTCGTCGTCTGCGTCACCGTCGTGGGGTTACCAGCGCTGGCACCACAGGTGGTGGTGTAGGCCATCGTCACGTCGAAGGTGGTCCCCTTCGCGGCGCGGATGCGGAGCGAGATGCCGCCGTACTTGTTGGTGGTGTCCAAGCAGCCAAATTGACTGTAGAAGTACGAGTCGGTGTTCTTCGGGGTCAGCAGCAGCCTGTGGTTGCTCACGGTGATGGAAGACATGCTTCCGTCGTCGCTCGAGGCCTGGTTCATGGCGTTGTAGCCCAAAAACGTGAGTCGCGACTGAGATTCCCAGTCGTCGATCAGCAGGTTCGAGCAGGTGCCCGGCTGAGATGTGGTGGCCGGCGGCGAGGTGGTCGGCACTGTCGTGGGCGGAATGGTCGACCTCGTCGACACCGCTGTTGTCTGTTAGCCAAACCCGCATGTGCCCCGAAGAAGACATCTCTTACTCGTGGTCGGTCCCGGAGACCCAGTTGATACAGCGCCGCATACGAACGTGATGTTACCAATCGACCACTGCACACCGAACTTGGAGAAGCTAGACCATGAAAAGCCCACTATGGCATCGTAGGTCGGGTTGTTGTCGAATCCAACCAACGGCAGGGTGACAGTCTGCTGCTTCCCTGTCAGGTTGTCGATAATGTTGTACGAGCTCTTGTACGTGGCGGTCGTATTCGAGCAACTGTCGATGCTCTGCAGCTCGAGCGCGACTGAGCCGCCGGCCGGTCCCTGGAGAGTGAACTGAATGCCGCCATAGCCGTTGGTCACGGGCTGCTGGCAGCTGAAGGACTCGTAGAAGTACGAGCCCGCATCCTTGGGGATGAACACAACCTGGCCGCCGGAGGCGGCAATGGCGGTCATACTCCCATCATCTGCAACAGCGTATGCGGTCAGCTCCTGTATTCTGTATGAGTTCTTGGGGGGGGGGAGGGAGAGGGGAGTGACCGACCTCCATTCTGCGAGTTCAGGCTGTTAACGCCACTGGTCCACTGCGTGAAGTCGTCGATGAGTAGATTGGAGCTGCACGTGGCGGCGGCGGCGGCGTTGACTCGGGCGGCGGCCAACAGACCGGCCAGCCCGGCTACGAGGCGATGGTCAAGCAGCATGGCGCGGGAAGCACAACCGTCACTACACGAGCGCCTGGGACGTCCCACTGAAAGGCTCACTGCGTGGAAGAGCTGGCTAAGAGAGCTTTATTTGTATTTCCCCGGAGGGCCAAGAAACGGGGCAGCCGGCAGTTCGTGGCTCGGACGGCCGCACGAAAGTCTATATGAATTGCAGCATAAGGTGGTACCGTCCACGAATGTCTCCATGGTGCGCTGCAGACCGTGGGTGAGCCGACCCGCCGGCGGACGCCACACTGAACATGGGCTCCCGGGCGGGAAGAGAGACAACACGGCTCGCTCGCCGCATTTCTCGTGGTACGCCGGAGTGGGTTCGGTATAAAGGGCTTACGCCATGCGCGACCAAAAGCCTGCAGACGAGTAATTAATAACGGCAGCGGGTGAAGGAAAGGATAAATCCAGGGGCTGGCACCCGGGGAGAGGGTCGGCCAACCGCAGGCCGACGGAACCTCCACAATCCGCGAATCATGGGGCGAACGTATTCAGGTCTGGGCAGGCGGAATGAAGCTGTTCTGTTCTCGTTCTCGATGCTCGGTGGGCTCGTCAACTTCTGCCCCCAAATCGTGGACTGGACTGGACGCGTACTGGGACACGACAGCACGGTCCGCGGGGGAGGATCATCGACATGGCCTGTCCCCCGGGACCTTGGAACCCTCGAACCACGCCCCGGCTTCGGTACTAGGCTAAGTCCATCTCCGGAGGACGCATAGCAGATCGTGTTAAGACGCCAAGAAGGGGCCGGCCTCGGCAATCACGCTCAACCGAAGCTTGGCTTGCAGATCCCGTGCTGCCAAGAAGCTGGGGTTGGCTGGGCTGGCAGCGCGAGCTCCCCACAGCTCCGCAGCCTCGCATCCGATCCGTTCCTGAATTTTTCCAGCTCACGTCGGCGAGAGCCACGCAGCAAGTAGCTGCAGGGAGCGGAGTGCTTGGGTTACTGTATGATCCCAGGTGCCCTTTTTATCGACGCCTGTCCCGTCCTCCAGATGGAGCACTAATCAGCAAAGCAGGCGTGGCCAATGCCGTAAGAAACAGCCGGCGACCCTGGACGGGCATCCATTGCGATTGCCGGTGAGGAGAGATGGGGGACGGGTGCAAGCCACCTCATCCCTCATCAGCCAGGCTTCCAGGACGACGTCGAGATGTAACGATGGTCCTTAACCATTCATTCCACCTGGGAGCTGAAGCTGCGAGCTCGGTTCAACGTTACGTCTGAGCGCGCATGGCGACCCAATGGGCCCAGGGTCGGCATTCAGCCGGACTGGCTAATGTTGCGCCCAGATATTCATTGAGCAGCTCCTTCTGCCTTGGGCGAATTCGGTGATGCTCAATGTACTGCGGTAGGATCGAGTCCCACACGGCTCCTACTGTGCTGCGTAAAAGCCGCAGAAGAGGAAAAGCGAGGCTCGTGGATCAGGCCTGTGCGACCGGCGCGGCGGCACGACTCGCCCATCGAGCAGAGGTTGAGCTTCGGGCGGGTGATGGCGGGGTTTTCACTGCGGCTGCGATGCTGCATCGAAGGGAGAGGGAAATCAGTGTGGAAGCATCCATGGCCCTGGGATTATCGAGTAGTCTGTCGAGTCAATATCCAAAAAGGTCGCACAGGTGCCCCAGACGGCCTAACCATGGCTCCGTCTCTGCAGGAGGGCTGCTCATTCTTACCCGTTTGCGCGGGCCGGCAGCTGGCTTAGGTCCCGCGCTTGCATTGATCGCGCTTGCGGGGCCGGAGACGGATCCGACTTGCAGTGTGTGGGGGGGGCCTTAGAAGGTTTCTGAGTTCCTTTTTTTCTTTCTCGGAACAACTTCTCTGTTGGGAGTCTTCATCAGGCGGAACTGGTGCGGGGAGCTCACTGAAACAGAAAAAAAAGAATATTATAAAGAAGAAAAGAAAGGGAAGCATGCTATGAGTTGAGAACTAACTGTCCTGTGCAAAGCTGCCAGCATGTGCCGCGTGCATTCAGAAACGTTCATTTTTGTTCAGTGATTGAAGATGGGGTGCTGGTGAAAGAGTTGAAACAGAGCACTGAGCAACCTGCGTCATGGCGCTCAGCTCAGATGTGTGGGCCTGAGTTTCCACGTGATGACGCGCTGATTGGTTCAGCGGCCCAAGCAACTGCTAGCCAAAGTCACTTTGTGACAGGGCCTCAAATCATGGGCCCTTCCATGCGCTCTCACGAGAACAACAACGAGCGAGTGTGCAAGGGATTTCCGACCACGGAACAGGGCACGCACAACAGCCATTGGTCTGAGAATAGACAGTGCTGAACAACCTATCCTTCTGGAAAAGGGTCATTCTCGCGCTGTGACAACCGCCCGAGATACCCACAGATCCCAGACGGAACCGAACAGACGAGCTCAGACACACCGGACAGGCCAAAGTCCGCAGTCCCCGACGCTGCCGTCCATGCAGCCTCCCGACGATGCCCACCTCAACCAAGCCCCACTACCGCTGGCGCCGCCCGCGTTGGCCGCCTCCGCCGCCATGAGGCTCCCCAAGACCCGCCAGGTGCAGGCGCTGCCCCCAGACGCGCACCACCCGCTCACCCAGTCCGTGCCGGCCCTCGCTTCCTCTCTCCCGCTCCGCGACCGACACCAACACCCCAACCAGCGCCGACCGACCCCATCCGCCGCCGCCGCCTCCCTCTTCCGCGCCACTCTCACCCCGCCAGGTTCACCGCGCTCCGCGTCCCCCGCAGCCAGCGTCACCTCATCCTCCACACTCACCACCGCCGCCCGGTCGCCGGCACGCTCGTCCCTGTCCACCACCATGACCGGCTCCGTGTTTGGCACCGGCCAGCTGAGACAACAGTCGCTGCTGGACGCCGCCGGCGCGGCCGCCGACAACCCGGCCGACCCGCTGCACCTGCTGCTGCGGAGCTTTGTGCCGCATATTGCCATCCACGCGTCCGAGGACGTGGACGGCCTAGTTGGGGAGAAAGGGTTTGGGAAGGGCGGCCTGTGGGAGCTGCTCAGGCCATTTGGCGAGCAAGTGCAGGGGAAGGTGACGATAAGGGATAGTAATGGTGGGGCGAGAGCGTGGGAGGATTTTGCGGTGCGTTTTGTCCGGTTTGGGGAGGGAGTGGAGGAGCCCGAGCCGGTGGTGGGAGGGGGTGCGGTGGGGAATGGTCTGGTAGGAGAAGAGGGGAAGAGGCCGGACCCGGTTGCGCAGGTCGAGACGGTGGTGGAGCGGCACTTGCGGTTTGCCGAGGAGGCGTACTACGGAGGCGGCGCGGCATCGCCCGGCATGTCGCCGGCGAGGCAGGGGCTGGATGTGGATACCACGTCGCCGTTCTATGCGCTGTATCTGCGCAGGCTACTGTCTGGGATTCCGCTGGCTTGCCACGAGTCGTTTGCGCACCCCGTCGCGTGCGTGATGGCCATCAGCTCGCGGAACCCGGCCCCCATCGAAGCGCTACAGAGGCTGTATAAGGAAACAAGCCAGGGCGATCGGAGGCCACCACCGTGGGTGGACGGGGATTATCTGCGGTACTACATTTTGGTTCATGACGAGGAGAACGGGGACATCACCAAGTCGATGGCTCTGTTTGACCAGATGAAGCGGAATTTTGGGTTGCACTGCCACCTGCTGAGGCTGCGCAGCACGCAGAGCGCCGAGACGGACGACGACAGCATACCCCTGCCGCGGAGCGACTGGATGACGGCGGCTGAGGAGCTGGCGGACATCGAGGACAGCGACACGAGGGAAGATTTTGAGGATCCGACAAGATATATTTTCGAGTCGGACGCGACGGCGATACGGACGTTTGTACGAGAAATGGTCACGCAATCTGTGATCCCTACTATGGAGCGGAATATCTCGGTATGGAACGACCAGGTGGCGTCGCGGCGGCGGGGCATTAGCGGGCGGTTCATGAGCTTGTCGAAGCGGTTTACTTTTGGCGGCTCGAGCCGGAACTCATCGGGTGGCTCGTCTGGCTCGTCGAGCAATTTCGACTCACTAGGCTTCTACCGAGCAGATAGCCCGGAAGCCATCATGCGGAGACTCGCCGACTTCGCCTTTATGCTGCGCGACTGGAAGCTCGCCATGTCGACTTACGAACTTCTACGCAGCGACTTCCAGAACGACAAGGCGTGGAAATACCACGCCGCCGCCAACGAGATGGCCGCGCTGGCCCTCCTCATCATGCCGCAGAACATGTCGTCCAAGACGCGCATCGAGACCATCAACGGTATGCTCGAGCAGGCCTTCTACTCGTACCACATCCGCTGCAACTCGCTCTACGGTGCCGTTCGCTGCATCCTTCTGGCGCTGGAGCTCCTGCGGCTGCGCGGCGGCTCCGGCGTAGACGAGGCGGTCCGGTGGGGCATCCGCGTGCTGGAGGCCAACCTGATGGGTGCCGTCGGCGACGCGCTGCTGAAGGAGCGCCTCGCGATCTGCTACGCCTCGAAGCAGGGCGCCGGGTCGCAGGCCTGGGGCAGCCGGCGGCGCAAGTCGGCGCTGTGGAGCGTGCTCGGCGCCGAGGCGTGGATCGCCCGGGGTAAGTACGTTCAGGCGCAGGAGTGCCTGAACGGGGCGCGCAGGATGTACGCGCTGCTGCCCGGTGAGTGCGGCGTGCAGAACTTCGCCGTGGCCAGCGATTTCCTGGCGCACCTGAACGACCAGCTCAAGGCGGGCCTGGGGGTTGACGTGGCTGGGGATGGGCAACGGATTCCGGAGTGGAAGGGCGAGCCCGATTTGCTGGTGGTGGATGAAGAGAGCGAGACGCTGGGCGCAAGACGATCGAGGAGAACGAGCTTAATGGGGCCCGCGGCGGGCGGCGCTGGCCTTGAGACAGCCCCCTTGAAAGACACAATGCCAGCGGGTGTGTCGGAGAACGACGGGGGCACGTCGGCCGATGATGGCTTTGGCTGAGACATTCAACAGATACAGGTAGACAAAGGGCACATGGTTGCATGGGATGGCGTTGTATCATACCGCTGCGATTGCTGTAATCTGGAAGGCCCTGCAGAGAGCCTTGGAATATTTGCTGGCATCAAGTGAGAGGGAGATCAGCCAGGTACACGCTCTTCAACTGTCTCGATGTTCCGCCGGCGCGTGCCAAACATCAGGGCGGGGATGAGCGTGTTTGCCCCACCATAGAAAGTGGTGTTGAGATAAGATAAAACCATCCCTGCAGCCGCCTGTTGCCTGAACGTCATTGTTTGACCGGACGAACTCGTAGCCAGCTATCCACTTCCCGTCGTCAAACGCGGCAAGTATTGGTCGCGAACACGTGTCGCTGCTTGCTCGCGTCTTCACGCGGTAGCTGACTTCGGCGGCTCCTCTTGTTTTTCCTTTTGTTTGGCCTCCTTTCTGGGATTTGAAGGTCAGATGGCTCCAGTGGTTGCCTGGCCATTCCTGTAGAACAACGAGCTGGTCCCGCCCCTTTCCTCGATCGCGAGATCGTCCATTCTTCGGCATCCACACCGACCCTAGTTATATCGTCCGCACTATGAGCCAGTCACTTCTCGACTATCTGGTGGAGCACGAGCCGGCTTTCAGGAAGTAGGTCACATCAAACGTCCGAACCACTCCCCTTGTGCGACAACTTTCCCCGGTTTGGATATTGACGTGGAACTTCCTTCGCCCAGAGCCCGCCTGCCTGCGCTCTATTCCGACTTCCAAACCCAACGAACCCTCAACCCAGACGGCTACCAAGCAAATGTTTCCGCATGGCGCAAAGCCCTCTCTCAAATAGTCCGTTCGGGCTTGGCCCCGGCTGGCCGCGCTTCCGCCCCGAACCTGTTTACCCTGCGTTGCGATGAACAGCTGCTCCGCGCGCTCGAATCGAAACAGTATGGTCGACCACTCGCTCTGGGCGCCGTCATACGGGAAGCGCTGGCCGCCAAGGATTTGATTCCCCTGCGCGAGTTCCTGGATGCGAAGGAGAGCATATACCGTCGGCCGTGGTCCGTGTGGAATCTCGCCGCGTGGACGATGAAGCAGCTGGGCGTGGCTGACATGCTGAAACGAGATGCCATGCCACCGGGGCAGTTTGTGGTGGTGGCCAACCTGGAGGAGGCGGGCAGGACGTTTGCAGAGCAGAGCGCATCGGCACTGGCCGCGCAGAGCAGGTTTGAGCGGACCTTCTCGAAGGCGCACTTCTACAGGACGTTTAACGACCAGCTTGTGGATGGGCGCCAGCTTTCAGAGACCGACATGGACATCCTCCTGCAGTTTCTATCGCGCGACAAAGGCGCCATCCTCTACGACGGAACTACGGTCAAGATCAAATCCCCCGGTGTCCAGGACGCCGACGAGTCAGCCATCACCGACGAAGACACCTCCATCGCGCAGCTCAAGGAACTCCTTGCCTCTCTCACCCACCAAACTGCCCTTCTGAACAGCCGCATCGAGCTACTCGCCGCACAGGCCAAGCAGGCGGTGGGCAAGAGCAACCGGGTAGCGGCGCTGGCGACACTCCGGTCCAAGAAGCTCGCCGAGTCGACGCTAGAGCGCCGCTTTGCCACGCTGCACCAGCTCGAAGAGGTGGCGGCTAGCATTGAGCAGGCGTCGGGCAACGTGCAGCTCGTGCGGGTGATGCAGGCGTCAGGCGACGCGCTGCGCAGCCTGACGGCGCGCGCCGGCGGCGTCGAGCGCGTTGAGGAGGTCGTGGACCGCCTGCGCGAGCAGATGGCAGCCGTGGACGAGGTCGGCAGCATCCTGGCCGAGTCGGCGGGAACAGTGGTGGTAGATGAGGGCGAGATCGATGACGAGCTGGCTGCGCTGGAGGGAGAGGAGCATCGCAAGGCGGAGGAGGCGGAGAGGGTGCGGCGGGAGGCGGAGCAGGCGCGCGAGGCGGAGGTGATGCGGAAGAGGTTGGAGACTGCGGGTGAAGTGCCCGCTGGCAGTGTGCTCCCCCAGCCTGAAGAAGGTGTCAAGGCAGGAGAAGGCGAGAGCGGGAAGAAGCAGACGGCAGAGACGGATGTGCACGCGGCGGATGAACTTCTGAGTAGGATGTCCCTGAATGAGGCTTAGGCGCGGCAGGCTGCCTGACGACGGAGCGCCTTCCCCGTGCGTTTTCGTGTTCGGGCTGTCACATAGAGGCTAATTCCAATCTGATGTCTAGTACCTGCATGAGCAAGACCAAGGCGTTTCAGCGGGCTGAGGTAAATGCGAGCTTGTAGAGCTGTGGGGTTTGGAGTTGTTGGTGTTTTGTGCGGTGTAACACATGTCCTCGCATGGGGTACCACGGAATCGCCTCCAGGGACGATTTGGAGCACAGTGAGGCGATCGCACAGGCAGGGATGATGCTCATCGGAATGAAGAGTCAAGGTTCGATTTAATCTGTGAGTGGAATTCATGGGGGCGCACTCCCTGCTTCCTTTAGCGATGTTTGCGAGAGAAATGGTACCTCCTTCCTCAAGGACGGTGTGGCCTGCATAAACTCCCGGTCGGGGGAGTTCGGTGGTTCAGGCTGGCTGGACGGCGGTCCTGTGAGGTCTACCACGGCCGCTTTCGATGGTCCCAAGGTTGTATCATCGCCTTGGCGGCCCGGCTCGGGCTCGGTTGATGTTCCGTCGGACTTGCTTCCCTTGTCCCCCTCTTGGTGCACCTTGCTCTTCGAACTTCGCGCCTTGGCGATTAGGTCCTTGAACGAGGTGTCATGCTTGGCAGCCCAAGCAGCCCCATCAAAGTCCTTGTCCTTGATCTGCGCGCCCATATTCGCCGCCCTCGACATGGTTGGCGCTCGGGTACCCATCGTACGTTCCCACACATCCAAGTCATGCAAGAGATCAGAGCGCTTCTTGGGCCGTGCCGAGTCGCAGTTGGCGTTCCATATCGTGACCCATTCCTGGTGTCTCTTCTCGAGCATGGGCCGCGAGCCAGTCGTAGAGAGCCCCAGCTCGGACATCTTCTTTCGTAAGGCAGTATCTTTGAGCATGGAGTATGCCAGCGCCGGCAGTCGCTCTGGTTGCCTCGTTGGAGTTGGCGGACTGTTAAAGGACGACCGGTTCGAGCCAAAGCCGCGGTTGTTTGCAATCGATGCTGTAGCCAATTGTGGTTGGGGCGAACCTTGGCAGGAGGTGTCAATGTGTTTGTCAACCTGTAAAGGTTTCATTCTTTTCCAGCATATTGGACATGCCACGAGCCCATCGTCTGTAACGGTACCATGTTAGCCGTGGCTCAAGGTTGGTCCGGGGACCCAATGTCCTTACCAGGCTCCGGTTCGTAATCAGCGATGTCCTCGCCTTCTGGCACATCTGCCTCCTCGCGCATAATCGCAGCTGTGGCCTCAGCCGCTTTCGCTTTGCTCGATCTCGTCGTCATCCTGGGCCTCTTGGCCTCGTGCGGTTCCTCACCTGTGTCTGTCAACCCTGCCGCTTTTCGTTTGGGAGACGTCGGAGTAGCAGCAGCAACTGGGGTTTTCGCAAAGCGCAGCACCGAGGCGCGAGACTTGACAAAGGCATCCACCGCTTCCCGCAGCGCCCAATTCCCCCGCAGCTTGGATTCCTGGTCGAGCGCACGACACAGGGGACATTTGCCATCCACAGAGAGACATCGCCGGATGCAGATGGAGCAAAAGGTGTGGTTGCAGGACGTGATCATGGGCGAGCTGTAAAAATCCTTGCAGACGTGGCAGCGGAAGGCCTGCTCGACCTGCATGAGCCCAGGCAGCGGCGTCCCAAGCCAGTCGGTCGAGTCGGGCACGTCGGCGCCATCGCCGCCGAAGGAATCCATGACGGGTGGATTGGAGGGACCGGGTGATAAGCTGGGCAGCGAAGACACTGCACGACTAGTGATTGGACCTGAGGTCAATACAGACGTGCTTTTGTGCCATGTGCAGCTGTGCTTGGATAGAACCACCAGCGTCCGCCTCTGCTGCAGCTCGACGCGACTTTCCGTCCTTTGCAGTGCTGGGCGCGACCAGGCAAAGCGAACCCCACAGTAACGCAGCAATCCGTCATACTGTGCCACCAAAATCTCGGCAACGGCTGCCTGCCGTTACACTGTGCGGGGCAGTTAGGCTCGAACACACGTGAACTGGCGTCGGAGGGCTGACCGGAACCCCACACAGAGCTCCAATCAGCGCCATTCCGTTTTGGGGGACAATCAAAACAAAGCCTAGCCAATTCCAGCTGCGCCGCTCGACACCTCCCACAACTCGACTCGCTTCACAAACAGGGCAAGCTCCATTCAAGCCCCCCTTCCAAGTTTGAACTCGAGTGTTGATCATTCTTCATGGCGTGCTAGTCGGACATCGCGTTTCGTCCTTTTCCCCCTCATCCGCACTCCTGTACGCCCGTCGCCGTCCTCCACGTTGGTTACCTTCCTCCGCGCGACGAGAACCGCGAGCCGCGAACATGGCGATGCGAGGAGGCCCGCGTCTCCAGGTCGGGTCGGCCGCCTGGGTCGCTGAGGAGCGAGAGTCGGCGTTGAACATTGCGAAGTCCGAGATCGAAGAGTTCGCGTTCTCCGCGCGGAACGAAATGGACTGGCTCAACGAGCACATGGCGGAAATCTTCTCGGAAAACCAGATGTGCGTGTCGTCCCCGTGGGTGCCGAGTTACCCAGCGCGTCCGAGGCTGACAAGGCGCACAGGAACGTCGCCGAGCTCTTCAAGACGCCCGGGAGACTACGCGGGAAGACTCCTAGGACAGCGAGGAAAGCAGAGCCGGGCAGTGTAAGAGTGGTACGCGCCGAAACAGGTTTCAAATTGTCACGCCGTGTGCTGACCAACTCGTGCCAGCCACTCTCCGACGTGTTCTCTGCGACTCCGAAAGGCGCACCGAACCCATTCGCGATGTCAACTCTCTCCCAAGCACGAAGCCCCAGGATCCGGATTCCTGAGGACAGACCGGATTCTGCAGTTTCTCGCCTCGAAAGCCCTACCAAGACCGCTGTGGTGCATCCTCCGCATCGGGTGGAATCGCGACCAACTATTTCTCTCGCTGACTCCGGGTATCACGGCAGCCAATCCCAAGACACGGCACCGTTTGATCACTTTGACAAGGACATTGAGATGTCCGACAGTCCTCAGCGGGACCTGCCCACTTCGGATCCTGCTCTCCCCTCCCCGAGCGCTCCAGTAGAGCCAAGAAGCCCGTCGGTTGCTTCGGTCGCGGAGACATTCCAGTCCGCCAGCGAAGGTCCCACACAGCAGCCCACAAGCGATGCGCTAGCGAACGATGCGCCAACTCCTTCATCTGCCATCATACCGCCAAGCAGTCCTTTTGCGAGCAGGGCCCGGCTGCCTATTCTGTCCCCCCGATCTCCCTCGCCCACGAGGTCATCCCCGCCCGTCGGACAGTTACCTCACCGTCCGTCTTCTCCCCAGAAGACATCTTCGCCTCAAAAAGCAAGTGTTGCTGGCCCGCAGAAGGGATTCCCGCTGCCCAGCGAGGATCTCAAGGATACTAAGGTTCAGCGTGTCAATGAAGGCGACGATGCGGCCGAGGCAGATGAGGCAAGGTCGCCATCAGACGCGTCAAGCCCAATCAGGCCGATTGTGCGCAAGAGTAGCATGAACTTTGCGTCCCTGCCGGCTCGTGAGCCACTGGCTTCCAAGAAAAGCCTCGGCGGAGCTCGCATTTCCAGAACGAGCCATCTGGACTTCAATCGCCAAAGCTATTACAATCGCCAAACTGGGGGGAAGAGCCTAGGCGGCGCAATGCGGCAAGGGGCCCTAAGTGGCGACGACGATGAAATGGATGTCGATGAGGATATCACCGTTCGCCCAGAAGACGGGGACTCGGGGGTGGCGGCGCACAGCAAGACGTACACACAGCGGCTACAGGATCAGATCAGTATGCTGGGCAAGTCGCAGTCCGGTGGCCCACGGCCTTCAAAATCTCTGGCAAATCTGCTGCCTTCGCAACAAACTGCAGCGGCTTCGCTGAATCAGCCGCAGCCAGGAGCGGTCCCAGAGGTCAGCAAGCCATCGCCCAAGACAAAGCATTCGGTTCCCGCTCCAGGTGCATTCCCCGAAGATGACGAGGACGATTGGATTTCGCCACCGATCAGTACTGGGGTAGTTGCTGACCCCAAACCCGAACCGCCGAAGGTACAGCGCCCCCAAACTTTGGGCGAGATTGGTTGGAAGAAGGCGGTGGGTAGTCCAGAAGTCGTGCTTCCCAAGAGCAGGCCAAACTCGCCGGGCAAGACCTCCAGCCTGCCCGGACGCACCCCGAAACACGGCAAGTCAGCCTCTGTTCCGGTCTTGCCTACCGTAGATCAGCTGGAGACAGATCCGGAAGACGTTCCTCTCAAGAAGACCATTTCCGTCTCGAATCCCACGCTATCCACGGTCGCCGAGGACGACTTCAGCTCCTCGCCTCCCAAGTCTCCGACACGAACCTTCAGGGACAATCCGCTGAAGCAGGTGAAGAACAAGCTTTCGTCGTTGCTAAAGGGCTCCAAAGGTTTGATCGCCAGCAGCGCGGCCATCAGCGCCGAGGGCAAGTCATCTCTACTGCAGTCTCCCTCGACTACAAAGCTCGGTTATTTTCCGGAACCGTCTGTCGAATCCTTCAAAACCGCCGACAATGTCATGTATCCGGATCTGTCGCAACACGTAGCGGCCACATCTGCCCCACTGAGCCCCGTGCGATCGAACAGCTCGCGTAGGACCAGAGCGTCAGCTGAGAGAGAACGACTAGAGGCCAAAGAGAAGGAGAAGGAGGATAAGGAGCGAGAGAGGGAGAAGGAGAGGGAGCTGAAAGAAGCGAAACGCCTCGCCGAGCAGATGGAGAAGCTTGAGAAAGCCCGCGAGAAAGAAAGGGAGAAAGCTCGTGTCTTCAGCAAGGAGCAGGAGAAGATTGCAGCCATGGAGAGGCAAGTCACAGCTCAAAAGGAGCAGGATAACCCAGCCCTATCTCAAGCCCCACCGCAAGCCCAAGACTTTCGAACCCCCGGGCAGCCCTTGAAGAACGCGGGCAAAATTGCAGCCAAGCCCACCAGGGCTACGCCGCGCAAGACCAAGGGTCAGCCGGAACAGGTTCCTGCGGACGAGCTCGACCAAGACGTGACCGACATCACTATCACCACCATGCCACCGCCATCGATCCCTCGCCCGACAACTGCCTCGTCCATTCGGACGCAAGGCATAAAGAGGCCTATGAAGCCGACGAAGGAGACTCTCGCCAAGTCGAAGCAGGCGCCGACGTTGATCCGAGTCAATACGACGAGCTCCCAGCAGACGCAGTTTCACCCTTCAAACAGTGTCCTGGCTGCCACACTTCAGGAAACACTGGGGCCGCAGCCGGGTTCTGCTAGACAGGTAAACGGCAAGGCGAGTCAGACTTCACTACAAGGAAAGCAGTCTGTCCAGAGCCTAAAGAATTCGGTATCCTCCACCGGGCGCCCGAAGGCACTGGATCTGGCGGCCAAGCGCAAGGAACAGGAAGAGCGTGAAGCGCAGCGCAGGCGGGAGACCAAGCTCGAAATGGAACGCAAGCGTGCCGCCGCGCACGAGGAGGAGCGCAAAGAACAGCAGAGGAGGCTCGAGGCTGAGCGGCAGCGAGAGGAAGAGCGGATGGCTCAAGCGAAGAGAGCAGCCATCGAGAAAGCCAAACAAACCAAGGCGCCACCTCCCGCCGTCCGGTCCCAGCCGAACGGACCTCCAGAGTACAGCGCACCAGACAGGAGGCCGATGAGGCCACCCTCGCGACTCGGCTCTATGCAACAGGAGAGCCGGCTCGTGAACACCGTCTTGACCACCACCGGCAAGGGACCATCGAAGCGGCCGCTGCAGCAGGATGCGGGCGAGGAGAGCTCGAGAGCTCAACAGCAGCGGGCTCTGCCATCACTCCCCGCCAAGGAGGCGAAGCGCATGCGCATGAGCGAAGAGTTTGACGAGGACATTGACACGGTGGAGAGCTACAACCAGCGGATCATCAAGGGGCCACCGGTTAGGCCCTCGGCTGGCTTGAAAAAGGTAAGCACACGATTTTCCGAAAAATTGTCATCCAGAAGCTAACCGGCAACGCAGGATCTGCCCACCAAGTCCATGTACGTCAACGGCTACCCCAATGCACCCGCGCCGAGCCTCTTCAAGTCCACCGTCAAGGCGCAGCACAACAACAACGCCAAAACCACCCACCCTCTCGACATGGCGCAGCTGTCCAAGGGCGCCATCCCGTTCGCCTCCAATGCCAACAGCCAAGCGGGTCCGTCGCACCATCACAAAACACCTGCCCGCCCAGCCGGCGGCGGCGCGAGCCATAACAATCCCAAGTCAGCCAAGTCGGCGGCGCGGGCCTCCCCTCGCTTCCAGAACGGCGAAGCGATCGAGCTGCCGGACATCCAGACGGACGACGAGAGCGACGATGACGATGGCGGGCATGTGGCGGTCGCCGCGTGGGCCGACTCACCCGCGCTCAAGGCGGCGCTGCTGGCGCAGGAGCGCGTCGACCCGATGCAGGTGTTTGGCCCGCCCGCGCCGCTCAACATGGAGGAGGTGTTCAGCAAGACGAAGGACCGGTGGCACAAGTTCCGCGCCCGGACCAGCAGCGCCAACTGGAGCGGCACCGACCGGTTGACGGAGGATGATATCCGGAAGGATTTGGCGGCCAGGGATAAGATGCGCCGTGAGGGGGGGTGGTCGTATGAGCTTGGGAGGGAGATGTCGTAGGGTGGGCCTGGGTTGCGCATCATCGTACTTTATTCTTTCTGGTGGGGAGTGTTGATTCACTTACACGTTAGGAATGGTGTTGGATGGTTGTGGGTTTGTTGACATGGAGGAGTGCTGTAGGATAGACTTGCTGGGTTGGCTTTTGGGATGGCCACTACTTGGTTAGGCAAGATTGCGAGCATTGCGCTTGGGTGGATGGGAGTTCTACATGGCGTACAGGATGGAGGGGTGTCAGTTTGATCCAATGATAGACTCTCTCGGATCGAGGATATGGGATCACAGTCTCGTCACATACTGTTGTGCTCTGGTGCCGTACGGTGCGATGCTCGGTGACACTAGAACTACTCGTGGGGGTCTCCATCATCCTGCAGCGGTAACAGGTACAGAAGCAGCCCTTGCCGACGTGATATTCAGAGCCTCCAAGAATGGTCGTAGCCTGACCCGTCCCGTATTGGAACCGCACTCGCCCTCCGCGCTCGGCAGTGACTCAAGGTACAGGCTCGAATCTGTGGCGGTGCCCGCAGTCAAGGCCACTTCATATCAACTAGTACTCCAAGGTCCAGGCATGCGGATGAAACCCAACCGCAGAACACATTCTCCCAGACTGACTGTTTCAAGCTCGACTCATGGTTCAGCACATACAAGCTATTTCAGCGTCCCCGTATGGCGAGTTCCTGTGCCACTACGTCGGCTCCTACCGAGGTCGTTGTCCGCATCTCCATGTCATTCTTACACGGTCACCGAGGGTACATGAGTGACCAATGACATGTGACAAATTCTCGCCACCGTCCAACACGCCGGAGGAGTCGGGTGGGATGCAGGGCTGGGGAGAGCGCTTTCACGCGGCTGCATAGGTACATGACGCTGCTCATGGGTGCCTTCAATGTTCTCCCGCTGCTCCAATCGACCATTCTATCCACCCAGTGCCAGTCACTTCTTCTTCGGATGAAAATGAGGCCTCGGACCAATGCCCTTGGGAGCTGTTCGATCTTACACGCGAGGCATCGGAACGCAATGTCTCTCATTCCTTCATCTTCTTGGACATGGAGGAGGAGGAGCGCGACTACTTGACTCGAATTCCCGTCTTCGATCTCAATGACAGGTAGTAGGGACGGAATGAGGCCTCCGATCCGTTCATCAAGTGGTTCAACTAAATCAACAATTGCCAAACATCGAACCTGTACGAAGCCAGCATCCCGGAACTCGTTGCGCGACGTGGCAATGGCAGCATGGGATGAGTATTCAGACCCTCCAAGCTGTGGCTGGGTACATTGGCCCGAGACGGACGGCACAATGACTCAGTGGTTTACCGGAGGGTCCGCTGCCAAGGTCGTGTTCGAGTTCCTTCTCACCTGCGTTGCAACTCTGACGGCCAGCGACGCCTGGGACGACCCTGGTCAAGACTGGCCAGCTCGTTCTCGGGGAGAAGAATCGAGATCCAACCAAGGCTGTGCTCCTTGGCGTCTTTCAAAGCAGAAGAGATCATAATGCCAGAGAGGTCACAGACGCGGCAAATCGGCAGCTTCTGGTGCATAGCAGCTCCCCCAGACGAAACACACGCATGCCGGACTGCTGCGCCGCTCATTCTGGATTTTCCGCTCGTACTCGAGGACCTAAACATACGATCCGACATAAACCACAGGGCAACGATTGATGGGGGCTATGTTGCACCCTCCCCACCTGTTGAACTCTTTCTCCTCATCCCGAGACATGCTTTCAACCTTCAAATTCCACTACAGCATCCTCGACACGCACGACATGGAAAGCCAAGAGTACAATGCCTTCAAGAACCGCGCTACAATCTTCGTAAACAGCCCGGAGCAGGTGCCGGACAGGGCGTGGTTTGACTACTTACGCCAACGGCACGGGATTCCTGGTTGAGTACCAAACTACCTGCTCTCGTAGTACCGCTTGCGTGACGGTATCAGGAACGCGGGCATCAACCCACCGTCATCCACGTATCCGCTCTTGGTTTTCCATTGGCAACGAAGAGGCCACAGATAAGTGCCTTGACCGTACCCTCCAGGCTGTAAGCCGCCTTTTGCTCCCCTGCGATGGTCATGGATCAAACTCGGGCCATGCTCCAAGTTAGATGATGTCAAGCTTGCGGGCTTTGATTTCGTCTGGACGAGCATCGCGGGTCACCGAAACAGCAAACCATCGGCGGATGATCCAAAGAGCCAGGTTCGCAGCTCGGCTATGGCGTCGATATCGTTTTTCTCCGACGCGACGGTCACGTCAGGATCGTGCCAGCCATGCGTCCTTTTCGTATCAGTGTCCCGAAGCGCTTCACCGGCATGGCGGCAACTGTCGAAATTGATGATGACCCAGGTACCGTCCTCCTCCAGCATGATATTGGCGGGCGTAATGTCGTTGTGAACCAAGCCGAGCGAGTGGAGGTGTCGGGCTCCGCTCGCTATTCCGTCCAACTGAGCCATCATTCCGTCCTCAACGAGCGGCCGTCCGCTGAGGATGAACGCAGCCTTGTTCAGGTGTCCAGGATTCACCCTTTCAGACAATGTCGAGCTGTAGCTTCTGAAGCAAAGACCTGAAACTCGTCCTCGCAGTGCTTGTGCGCCGTAGTAGGAGGCAATGTGTCGATGAGGGCGTCTCCTGAGAAGCTCGCACGTTTCAACTTCACGACGAAGTCGCATCTCGAGGTCAGGTGCGGTGGCATAGTCGAACAAATTAGGTTTCTTGACAAAGTCGATTTGTTCTGCAGCCATGGTCCAGGAGGGATTCACCTCCGGGCCTCGCGCATCCGTCTCGAGTCGTTTGACGTCGTAGAGCTGGGAGAAACTGGAAGGGGCTTGCCGTCGATCCCTCCACTTTCCAAAGTAGAAGTCGCCCTTGTGTCGCACAATGCCCTTCACGTAGCTGAATTCGGGCTTGCCTTGGACGAGTTTGAACGCTTCATCGGCCTCAAGAAGTTCCATCGTATCGACCGATATAAGCACCTGCCGTTTGGGCGGAGCCTCTGGCCAACACGGTAAATGGCTTGACGGGATTGTTGAGGGGAAAAAACTTCTTTGCAATGCTACGGCACACGTCAGGTGGCAGCAACCGCAAAACTCACTTCGCTGGCCTCGGCGTCCTTCTCCGACTTGGCCCGGCTGAAGACGACACCAACGTTCCGATGGAGCGCTCGGTGCGGCTGTTCCGGGAAGCGGTCCGCGTTGTGGCCAGCGCTGATGGCTACGACACCTCCTCAGACAGCGACTCCTCGCTCGAAGATCGGGTTCATGAAAAGACTGACGCGCGGGGCAGAGTCACGGTGCGGCCAATGCTGAGGGGCGACATCCGGCTGGAGATCCTCAAGTTTGGTGTCCACGATAAGTTCATGTGCTTTCCTGCTACGAGCTTGGCTGTAGACAGGGCTTTTCGTTCAGCCGCTCTGAGAGCGTCAAGATGGGAATGGAAGTTCAGTTGCAGGCTGCGTAGATTTGATTAGATAGATGCGGCAGCTTTCTTTGTGTTGCAGGTTTTATTAAAGACAGACAGTGTCTCAGCTTGTAGCGCTGTATGCAGGGCGTTGAATGGGGATGTACATTTGTCTTTTCGGTGAATGAAGAGATTCTTTGCTTTCATGATCTTGGTGCGGTGAGCGACCAGATCCTGCTTCCCGTTTCACGGGGTCCTCAGAAGGCCAGGAACCGCGGCATGAGGTACAGCAGGTACCGACCTTACAAACACGATCACACAATCATGGATCCCGGATTCCATGGATCCCGGATTCCGTGCATCCCAGACGTCAACGACGCCGAAAAGTAATAAGACAGGCGATAGGGGTCCGGAATTGGGCTTCAGAAATCGTGCGACTGGTGAACTGCCCCTCTTCTATAAATCGAAGGCATGCCTCCCGCTTGTAGCTCCTATGTCACGCTGCAGGAGGGCGCGAGGCGGTGAAAGCAAAGGGCCAGGCACCCAGTACGTCATTCTGCCTCCTTCTGCCCTTTCGCGGCACAGTGGGGAAGCTTGATAGACTGCGGCTCGGGCAGGTCCCTGAGTTGCCTTGACAGCCGGAACTGCCCCACCTTTTGTTTGTTCACGGGCGACCAACGCTAGGGGTCTCCAAAAAAACAATCCGTGACCTGAACAGCCCAAGCTGCTGCTTGGTCTTAGCCGGTTTTCGTCTTTCAAATCGTTAGAGTCAGTGTGCCTCGGTCAGTTGGTCAGCTGCTTGAGATTTGGTGACTGGCTATTCGTTGCAGGTAACGTCAGCGATTTCCATTCCCAAGGGCTGAGGGGTCTTGCACCGTGCTGTGCCCCCCTGCACGTTGGTCGCAGTTCAGCTGTGTTTTGTCCTCGGGGTCAGCCACCGGCTGCTGCTGCGCACCGCCTGCACCAGAAACTGCGCGACGACCCGACAGCCTCCTCGATTTGCTGACGACAACCTCAACCAGCACAATCTAGTCACACTGCGATACCCTCCCCTTTCCCACGGCTACGAAAAACCAGTCGCTCAACCTTGTGGCATCGTTCGTTCCATCTGCCCCGCATCGCCGCCCGCTGCGTTCCTCCGGACAACGAGAGCACCGACAAACCGATTTCCGCCCAACAGCCTGATTCCGCGACGACGAGAGCGGTATATTATACAGCTGGTACGGTGGCACTGGACTGTCGCCAGAGCTTTTTCCACAGCTTGGCGGCAGGTTGATTCGATTCTGGGTTTGGAAACGGAGAGAACTTTCCGCAACGAGGCGGACGTCGGGTCACGGCTTTCGCGTCGAGCGCCTTTTCGCCTTATCCGGAGAAGCAGCGACTGATGAAGTTGTCGGCACTGTTATCACTTCCACCTCTATTCTCACCTTCGGCTGTTGACTTCAGGTCCGAGTCACGATGGTGAAACTGGATTACGAACGAGATTACTATGCGGATCTCGACCTGCCACACACGGCAGATGCTGCCGATGTAAAGAAGCAGTTCAAAAAGCTTGGTAGGCTCTCATAACCCCACGTTGCCGACGTTGTGTGCTGACCCCAGCTGCCCATAGCACTCAGGTGGCACCCTGATCGCAATCCAGGAAGGGAAGACGCCGCGAAAGAGCAGTTCTTGATTATCCAGGCCGCCCACGAAATCCTCGCCGACCCTGTCACCAAGAATAAGTTCGATGCCTACCGCCAGCGAAACTCGAGGTACCCAGGAGCGTCCGGGGTTAGGGGCAACCCATGGCAGCACACCGCGCAAGAGGTCAACCAGAAGTTTGGCGCTCCGCCGAGGCGGCCCCCGGTGCCAACCCGCCAACAGCAGCCGGCGGCAACAGCAGCATCGACCAAGTACTGGGATTGGGCCAAAACAAAAGCGAAGCCGGAGAGCGCCAGGGCGAACATGGATGCATGGGACCGGTCACGACCACAGCAAGCGAGGACATCCCAGTCAGCCGCTGGTGCTGGTGCTGGTGCTGGCGGTGCCGCTCGCTCCTCCAGGCCTAGGGAGCCACCGGTCCCGCGAACGGCAGCACAGGCCAGGCGGCAAGAAGCAGCATTTGGGACCAGGAAGTCCGGATTTGCCCCTGCGTCATCAGTTGTCGGCGACGAGCCCCCGGTGAGGAGCCAGAACTACAACACCAGCGCTTATGCCACCCAAGGCGGTCCTGCGGCGCCAGCCGCCCCACCCAGACCCCCTCCATCGTTTGTAGACCCCTTGAGCGCCCAGTTTAGCGAGACATTTCTGGACAACCGCCAACGAACGCCGTATGCCGCGAATGTTGGTGAAAAGACAAACCCCTTTGAACCCCTCAATGTCAACCGGGCGAGGAGCATGAGAGATGGTTCGCGAAGGGGGGACCAGGACGGTGCCGACGAATCACCCCCGACGCCACCTCCCCGCCAACGGAGTGCGAGCGTCGGCTCGGACAAGTTCAAGAGGTCTGCCAACGGGAAGTCGTCCTTCAGCGAGTCGGGTCCGGACCCCTCGTTCCAGTTCCAGTCACGAGCGAGCGCACGGTACAGTCCTCGCGGCCCCGACACGAACTCGGCGCCGGCCACTGCCACGTTCCCCGGCTCTGCCGGCCCCGGCGCCTCTGCCAACGGTGGCGTGAATGGCAAGTCTCTTCCCAGTCCAATACTCAATCACCCATCGCTTACACTCTCAATAGCAACGGCGAACGGTGATGCCTTTGAGCAAGCTAAGAATGGCACCAAAGTGTATGAACCCCCCTTCTATAAGAATCCCAACACTTCTCCGGCCTCATCAACTACCTCAAACACCGCCACTCTTCCCCCACGCTCGGGCGTCTGTGCCGGCGTGGGCTTAACCCCTGGAAAGAAATTCGACTTCAGGGCCTACAAGTGTGCAGAGAGCGCCAGCTCGACTCCCAGTGGAGCGACATCAGGTCGTCGCGCGGACCCTTTCGAGGAAAAAGTGCATGCGCAGCTGCAGCACCTTCTGGCCAAAAAGGCAGGATGGCCATCGCCGTCTTCGAGCATTGTGCTGCCGAAAAAGGAGGTTTGTCCAGGTATTCAGCATGCTAACGGCACCCATCATGTTAGCTTTTCGGTTCCCGTCGACCACGACCCGACCTCGCCAGCGCAGCAGACCCGCTTCACGCGAAACAGTGCCGATAATATCAACACGCGGTTCGTCGCGGAGGAGAAGGGCAATGCTAATTTTCAGTTCAGCGCTGGGGCTGCTGCGGCCACCGACGACGGCTTCCTGCGGGCGAAGCAGCGGGCGCGCGCTCATCAGTCTCCGCTCCGGAACGAGTTCACGCCGGCGGCCGAGTCATCAAACGGCACACAACAACCGGAGACTGGCGAGAAGCAAGGAGACTTTGTCCCGGAGGAGTGGAAGGACGCATTTGGGCGGCACATCTTTGAGCCCCCGCAGCCGAACAAGCCAACCGGGTCACCGACGCGGCCCATCCGACCGATCAAAAAGTCCCGGCCGGTGCTGAAAACGGCGGGCACGGCGGGGCTCGTGGACGAGGAGGAGACCAGCGGCGAGGAGAAGGGCAGGGCTAGCGTCCCACCATCTAGCGGCATCAACGGTTCTAGGAGTCCCAACGCTATGGACATTGATACACCGCCACCTGAGCCCGCGGCCGGCGCGCAACCAGCCAACGAACCTCGCAACATCCCCGTCGAGCCAACAAATCCGGAGTGGCGCGCCGGCGATGCGAACACTGGCACCGCTCCCGCCGCCGAACCGAGGCTAGGCGCAGGGCTGCAGATGCCCACTTCAACCGCCGTGCCGGTCCCCACCTCGAAGCCCTCCGCGCTCGGATCCGAAGACAGCGAGGACTTCTTCCGCCCGGGCGTCTTCGCCGAGTTCCGCACCGTCGAGCCCTTCGCCCCGCCCAAGCCCACCGGCCTCGGGTCCTTCGCCGACCTCAACTCGACCCTACCTTTCACGAGCCGCGCGTCCGCCAAACCCCCACTCGCTGCCGCCGCCGCGCCCGAGCGACCGCCCAAGCAGCTCGACATCCCCTCGCCGCCCGCCGCGCCGCGCGCGCCCGCGGGCCTGTGCGTGCCGGGCCCGATCAAGTCCAGCGCGCCGGCGTGGACGACGTACGTGCGCGAGTTCGAGGCGTACCTGGCCGCGTGGCTCGAGTTCAACCGCCGCGTGACGGACCACTTTGCGGCGCGGCAGAAGGTGCACGAGCGCAGCGGCACGGCGTGGGTCGACGCGCTCGGGGACGGCGGGGTCAGCCAGTACCTGCGGGCGCTGGAGGAGGACAAGTTTGTGCGGCAGCGGTGGATGGCGGCGTGCGAGGCGCATGAGTTGCATTTTAGGGAGTTTGTGGGGTTGAGGGAGAGAGTGTTGGGTGGGTTGAATTAGATGGCCTGGACAGGATTGGGCTGGGCCGGTGGAGGATGGCCATGCTATTTTTTATTACCAGAACGGTACGGGTGATATCAGGTAATACCAGATGGCGGGTCGGATTTGGAGTTGGTGGAGGAGTTGAGCGTGCTGGGTGTAACTGTACTGGGTGGTTTGGTTGTTGATGATGTTGACGGATTTCCTTGTTTTCTGTTTTTTTTTTGTTCTTGCTGTTTTCCCACTCACTCTCCGTTGAGTTGAACGGTTCCCTGGCCAGACATTGATACAACGCCCATCCATCATACGTCTCCTCCCCCCATCCATGACACCCTGTCCGCTTGGATCCGGTCCAGTCTGGCGTACTGCGGGTTGCGTTGTGTTATGTTATGTAAAGTCACTTTATGTGTATATGATACCCTGCAGTTAATCAAGGAATGGTTTGATCGGACTGATGAGGCCCATTCTTGCGGTGACACAATATGGTGGGAAGCACGGGGCTGAGTTTGTTGAAGTTGGCGGCCCTGAACGAGGCTGTTCGTTGAATGCACCGTTGGTCTTGGCACACGAAAGTTAGCTCAGATGAACCAGATTGCCATCGTGTATCCGTACGTTACCGTTGTATCAGGGTTCAAGCCTCGATACCTGCACAGCCCGGACCCCTGCAGCTCGCCAATCGTGTGAGCGGGCGGCTTTGCTGACTTCCAGGTTTGAGCGAACGCTACAGGCAAAGCCCGTTCTTGGCCAGGCAACACCAGAATTCGTGACCCCTTGCGGCATCCCCCCAACCTGCCGACCTGCCGACCTGCCGCCCTCCCCACCATCAAGTCCGTAACAAAGCCGTACAGGAGGGTCAGCCGAGTGCTCCGGTCTGCCGCCCGCCGATTTGAATGCGACCAGCGCTCGTTCTGTGCCGGGGTTTGCGCATCACAACCAGCAGCTTCCTCGGAGCCGCGAATCGCTTTCGGGTTACAGTTGTTGGCAAGAGCAGCAGCGGGATCATTAGCACCAGCAAAGGCGCCCCGACCTGTGCAACCACGCGGCTGCCTTCGCTGCCTGCTTCCTCGTCTCTTCTTGCGGCTGCATCCCGCTTCTATTCCACAACCGCAACCCCCTCTGCCGCCGCGCCCAGCCCAGCAACCAGCATCATGAACGGCACCAGTCCCACCGCGCGCTCCAAGCGCAAGGAACCGCCGCATGCCGTCGACGGCCGCCATCCCAAGCACCACCGCACCAATGGCGATCTTTCCTCCGGGGGCGAGAACACCCCAGACAGGCCAGACGATTTCGAGCCCGAGTACGAGGAGTATGAGGACCCCAGGTTGGCGGCCGTGCTCCCAACGGGCCCGGATACGGCTGAATGGCAGGCGACCATTCAGAGCGTCGTCCGAAACGTCGTGTCGATCCGCTTCTGCCAGACTTGCTCTTTCGACACCGACCCGGCGCTGACAAGCGAGGCCACGGGTTTCGTCGTCGATGCCGAGAGAGGGTGCGCCGATTCTCTCTGATGTCTGAGGGCGAAGCCCAGCTGATTGAGTTCGTGTTGTACAGGTACATTCTGACCAATCGTCACGTCGTCGGCTCTGGCCCCTTCTGGGGTTACTGCATCTTCGACAATCACGAGGAGGTCGACGCTTACCCGGTCTACCGCGACCCGGTTCACGACTTCGGCATCCTCAAGTTCGACCCTAAGGCCATCAAGTACATGCCCGTCGCTGCCCTGCCACTGCGGCCTGATCTTGCCAAGGTCGGCGTGGAAATCAGGGTGGTGGGCAACGACGCGGGCGAGAAGCTGAGCATTCTGTCGGGCGTCATCAGCAGGCTAGACCGTAACGCGCCCGAGTACGGCGATGGATACAGTGATTTCAACACTTGCTACTACCAGGCCAGCGCCGCCGCTAGCGGTGGTAGTTCGGGCAGTCCGGTCGTCAACATTGACGGTTATGCTGTCGCGCTGCAGGCCGGCGGCCGCGCCGATGGAGCCGCAACCGACTACTTCCTGCCGCTCGACCGCCCCCTCCGCGCGTTGAAGTGTCTCCAGGAAGGGAATACCATCACGCGCGGCGATATCCAGTGTCAGTTCCTGCTCAAGCCGTTCGACGAATGCCGGAGGCTCGGCCTCGGCCCAGAGTGGGAGGCCCAGGTCCGCAAGGCCTTCCCAAAGGAGACCAACATGCTGGTTGCCGAGATCGTCCTGCCCGAGGGCCCGTCACACCACAAGATTGAGGAGGGCGACGTGCTAATCAAGGTGAACGGCGAGCTGCTAACCCAGTTCATTCGGTTGGACGATATCCTTGACTCGAGCGTCGGCCAGCCTGTCAAGCTCCTGCTCCTCCGTGGCGGCGAGGAGGTCGAGGTGGAGATTGAGGTCGGCGACCTGCACAAAATCACGCCGGACCGCTTCGTCTCCGTTGCCGGCGGCAGCTTCCACAGCCTGTCATACCAGCAAGCCCGCCTTTACGGCGTCGCCTGCAAGGGCGTCTACGTGTGCGAAGCCGGCGGGTCGTGGCGGTTCGATAACTCGGAGAACGGTTGGCTGATCCAGACGGTCGACCACAAGAAGACGCCCGACCTCGAGACCTTTATTGAGGTGGTCAAGAGCATCCCGGACAAGGCGCGAGTTGTTGTCACGTACAAGCACCTGCGCGACCTGCACACGCTCAACACCACCATCATCTACGTCGACCGGCACTGGTCCAAGAAAATGAAGCTGGCCGTGCGGAACGACGAGACCGGGCTGTGGGACTTCTCGAGCCTGGCGGACCCCCTGCCTCCGGTCCCCGCTGTGCCCCGGAAGGGCGCTTTCATCCAGCTTGAGCACACGTCGCACCCGGCCGTGGCCGACCTGGTGCGCAGCTTTGTCCACGTCAGCTGCACCATGCCGGTCAAGCTGGACGGCTTCCCCAAGAACCGTAAGTGGGGGATGGGGCTCGTGATCGACGCCGACAAGGGCCTCGTGGTAATATCGAGGGCCATCGTGCCGTACGATCTGTGCGACATCAGCATTACCATTGCCGATTCCATCGTGGTCGAGGGCAAGGTCGTCTTCCTGCACCCGCTGCAGAACTACGCCATCATCCAGTACGACCCGAAGCTAGTCGACGCGCCCGTGCTTAGCGCCAAGCTCAGCACCGAGGAGATCACGCAGGGCGCGTCTACCTACTTTATCGGCTACAACCGCATCGGGCGCATCGTTCACGCGGCCACGACGGTGACTGAGATCTTCGCCGTGACCATCCCCGCCAACTCGGGCGCGCCCCGGTATCGCGCCGTCAACGTGGACGCCATCACAGTCGACACCAGCCTGAGCGGGCAGTGCGGCAGCGGCGTGCTCGTGGCTCAGGACGGCACCGTGCAGGCGCTCTGGCTGACGTACCTCGGCGAGCGCAACCCCTCGACGCACCGCGACGAGGAGTACCACCTCGGCCTGGCCACGCCGACACTGCTCCCCGTCGTGCAGCAGATTCAGGCCGCAGCGGTGCCGCAGCTGCGCATGCTGTCGGTTGAGTTCCGCGCCATCCAGATGTCGCAAGCGCGCCTAATGGGCGTGTCGGAGGACTGGATCCACCGCGTCTCGCTGGCCAACACGTCGCACCACCAGCTCTTCATGGTGACCAAGCGGACGTTCGAGCGCGAGGAGCAGCAGGACAGCGGCGCGTTGCTGGAGGGCGACGTACTGCTGACGCTCAGCGGGAAGATCATCACCAAGATCTCAGACCTCGACGTCATGTACAGCCACGACGAGCTCGACGCCGTCATCGTGCGCGACTGCCAGGAGCTGCAGCTCACGCTGCCGACGGTCGCCGCGCACGACGTCGAGACGGACCGCGCCGTCTCGTTCTGTGGCGCCATCTTCCACCGGCCCCACCACGCCGTCCGCCAGCAGATCAGCAAGCTGTTCAGCGAGGTGTACGTCTCGGCCCGCACGCGGGGTTCGCCTGCGTATCAGTATGGCTTGGCGCCGACCAACTTCATCACCCATGTTAATGGCAAGCCGACGCCAGATCTGGAGTCGTTCCTCACGGCGGTGATTAAGATCCCGGATAACACTTGTGAGTCTCCCTTCTTCTTCTTCCCTGTGTTCGTATACGGTACGGCCTTTACTGACGGTGGGTCCTGTGTCAAAGACTTCCGGCTCCGCGCCATGACGTTCGACAGCGTGCCGTGGGTCGTGACGATGAAGAAGAACGACCACTACTTCCCGACGGTCGAGCTGATCAAGGACCCGGCCGAGGAGTGCGGCTGGCGCCGGGTCACGTACGAGGGCGGCAAGGTGATCCAGGGCGAGGGCCCCGACGGCGTGGTCGCGCCTGCGGGGGAAACCACGGATGTGGATGCCGATATGGGCGTGTGCGATTAAGTGTATTGTGCTATGTTTTCTTTGTGCCGCCGACACGGTATATCAGCGGTGAAGGAGTGGGCGAGTTGATTGGAAGCCCTTGTGACGGGACATAGACGGGTCATTGGTGGGTTGGGAAATCCAGCCACGTATGAGCAGGCAAGACGATCTTCAGCCCTTGTCGGAGGACTGTATAACTACCTAGGCAAAGGCAGTGTGCGGGCGCTGAGCTAATAGACGGCAGTATTTCGGTGCGCGTATCCTGTGGGATCAGTAGATAATCGATGTTGCTTACCTGACTCTGGCTACCCAGAGCCCAGTCACAGAAGTATTGCTCACAGCCGCTTGCCCACTGAAACAATGATTGGCTGGTAAGCTTATGAAAGTGTCATATTCATCTAACGTTAATGAAAACAGCCGATAGACGTCTACGAGGCGAGATCCTGCATTCCGACGTATTCCCAATATCTCCCTTTCTTTGCCATCAGATCCACATGGGTGCCTTGTTCGACGACCCTGCCATTCTCAAACACGTAGATGCAGTCAGCATGCTGGATGGAACTGAGCCGATGAGCAATGGCGATGGTAGTTCGTCCAGCTGCTGCCGCGTGGAGTGCCTGCTGTACTGCGGCTTCCGAGTTGGAATCGAGCGATGAGGTGGCCTCGTCGAGAAGCAAAATCTTGGGACGACGTAGCAGGGCCCGGGCAATGGCGAGCCGCTGCTTTTGGCCCCCAGAGACCTGGCCACCTCTCGGGCCCATCAGCGTGTCCAGTCCGTCGGGCATAGATTGCTTCAGCTCGGTTAGCTACCGTGACACCTTTTCTGGCAACGCGGACTTGAACCGTAGCTTACCACAAAATCCCAGATGTTCGCCTCTCGACATGCCCGCTCAATGGCAGAGTGGTTGGCATCAGATTCAGTGATGAGGTTGTCTCGGATCGTCCCGCTGTAGAGGACAGCATCTTGGTCGACCAAGGCAAGCTGGTTGCGGTAGGGCTGCAAACGATACCGACGGATGTCCAAGTTCTCCGCCAGGACGTGGCCAGAATCCGGATCGTAGAACCTTTCCAGCATCCCCAGCGCTGTGGTCTTGCCACTTCCGCTTGATCCCACCAGAGCCACGAAAGATCCCGCTGGAGCCTTGAAGCTTGTCTTGTCGAGTACCAGCTGGCGATCGCCCCGTGAGCCTGCATAGGAGAAGTCGACTTGGCTCAACTCGACATTACCATCGATGCCGCCGGCGCTTTCACCTTCCACGCACTCGGCATCGATGACTGGAACTGTCTCGATGAGCGTTCTCAGTCGATCAGCGGCCTCCTGCGCCCCAGCAATGTCGGGCGCAAAGGAGAAGATGCCGCCTGCGGATTCTGTTCACCAAGGTCAGCTGAAGGTTGTTGAAGAAGATACAAGTTTTGCTCACGGGCGCTGTAGGTAGTGGCGACGAAGCAGATGAGAAAGTCCCGAACGGTATACTCGCCCGAGGTGATGAGGTGTGTGCCGCCGTACCAAAAAATCAACGCCGAGACAAAAAAGGTGGCAGACTGGCTGAAGGCGTACATGAAGGACAAGGCCAGGTCACGCAGCATTCCGGATCGGACTTCATCGTATAGCTGATCATCGTATCTCTGGCGCACGATGTGGCCAATGCCGAGCGTCGTCACGGTCCGGATCCCTCGCACTGCTTCGGCCACAATGCTCGCCGCCTGCCCGCCTCTCATGCCGCCTTTCTCCAGGTCTGCTAGCACACGATACCGCGCGTATCCTGTCACGACCGTGATAGGCATCGTGCTGGCAGCCACCAGGCCGAGCTTCCAGCCAAAGCCGACAGCAACGGCAAAGCCGGCCGCCACGGCGACAGCGCTGTTCAAGATGGTACCGAGGATGGCACCACCAAGACCGTTGAGTTTCCTCGCATCGACGAACAGCAAGGCGGTCAGCGAGCCGGCGGAGTGGGTGTCGAAGAAGGCCATGTCCTGGCGCAGCATGGCGGCAAAGGCCAGACTGCGGGCGCGGGAGACGAGTCGGGATGAGGCGTGGGCGAGCGGAATGTTTTGGAGGAGGTAGCCAGCAAAGACGACGCATGCGAGTAGGAATTGAATGCCCGCCCAGAAGTCGTCCGTGTTTCCGCCGAGTGTCATGGCAGGGTTGTCGAGGGCGAGGACTAGGTTTCCGTACAAGATGGCGGTGACGGGATAGGCGAGGCCGCTGAAGAGACTGCCCAGGAAGCCGAGGAGAAGGTATGGCTGCTCGCGCTTGTTGAGTTGCCAGACGAACCTGATGAGGTCAAAGCGAGTCCTCTTTGTGGGGGTTGAAGATACGGTTTGCTGCGCAGATCTGCCAGTGCTGGGGTTCTCTGGCAGAACCGTGATCTCTTTTCTCGTGTCGTCGGTGTTCTGAGACATGTGCTCTTCATCTGCGACCCTTTTCATCCCGCCTTGCAAGTTCTGTGCAGACACAAGCGATGCGTAGGTGCCGCCTCCTTGAACCAGGTCCTGATGTGTGCCTTGCTCCACGATGCTCCCGTGCTCGAGGACGACAATCTTGTGAGCGCGCTTGATGGTGGAGAGCCGATGGGCAATGACAACTACCGTACGACCAGCAGACGCAGCTTCGAGAGCATTCTGAATGGCGGCCTCGGATCTTGTGTCCAGCGATGCGGTAGCCTCGTCGAGCAGCAGCACCGCGGGGTTCGACACAACAGCTCGGGCGATGGCGATTCTTTGGCGCTGGCCTCCACTGAGAAGGCTTCCGCCTTCACCCACACATGTGTGGTATCCGTTGGGGAGCTCCGAAATAAATGCGTGTGCATTAGCTGTTCTGGCCGCTTCTTCGATGAGCTTGGTTCTCGTGGAGATGTCTGCCTATCTCAGTACCCCAAAGTTAGCGATCCCATCCGCTAGTGATCCGTGATACGACTGGACAAAAAGAAAAAAGAGCATGACGGCATACCGACTCGTATTTGGTGCCGACCAGCCCATAGCCGATGTTCTCAAAGACGGTGTTGTTGAACAGAAAGCTTTCCTGAGCGACGACCCTGACTTGCGATCGGAGCCACCGCAAGTTCAAGTCGCGAATGTCATGTCCGTCAAGGAAGATGTTGCCGTGGAGAGCGGGATAGAGTTGTTGCAGTAAAGAGAAGAGACTCGATTTGCCCGATCCCGAGGCACCCACGATGGCGGTCGTCTTCCCTGCGGGAATTTCCAGACAGAAATCGTCCAGCACCAGGTGGGTGCGCCTGGATGGATAGACCAGCTTGACCTTGTCAAACAGAATCTTGCCTGAAAGTGCATCAAGCCGCTTGGCGGAATCCAGCGGTGTCGTAGACTTCCGTTCCAGCACACCAAAGATGCGGTTCGCTGCAGCGCCAGCGGCGCCAAATGATTGGAGGTTGGGCGCAACCGTTCCAAACGAGACACCAGCAATGACCGAGGCAAAGAGCACGGTGACAATCTGCGACACGCTGACGTCGCCGTTGGCCTTGAAGCGCGATCCGGCCCAGCTGCACAGCGCAAACGCCATCAACATGAACCACACCATGCCGCCGATGAGGGCGCCAACAAGAGCCTTGGCCGTGAAGTCCAACTTTCTGGCCGCCGTCAGAGAGTTGTCGAACTTGGCGGTCAGTCGGTGCTGGGTGCCGTGGGCGATGACGCTGCGCATCGAGGACAGCACCTCCTCGACGAGGGTGGAACTCGTCGCATAGGCGTCGATAGCGCCCGCGTCAGCCTTCCTCATCCGACCGCCCATGGCGATCATCCAGCCGGTGACGACAAAGGGGAGACACAAGATGACGAGGGCAAGCCGCCAACACACCACGAAGGCGATCACTTCAGCAGCAATAAAGCCGCTCAGCCCGGAGATGGTGAGTCCAACTTTCTGCGAGATGCCGTCCTCGATGAGGTTCATATCTGCAGTGATTCTCACGGTCACCTCGCCGGCCCCCAGTGTCTCGAAGAATGCCATATCTTGTCGGAGGATGGCGTCGAGATAGGCCACTCGAATCCGTTTGGAGATGCGCTCGGCGGTCCAGGTAAAGCCGTAAACGTGCAGCGTGATGGCAAGGAGTGAGGCAACGCCTGGTATAGATGTATAGATGTTAGCCGGGACATTTGTTAACCGCAGTGTCGTAGTATAGTATTGGGATGGACAGACCAATGTAGACGAAGTACATAACCAACTGGTGAATCTCTTGAAGGAAATCGGCCATCTGCGTTGGATTCGTTGGGAAGTTGGTGAACTCCCCGGTCAGGGTTCCGAAGACAGCCTAACACACCCATCGTCAGCTCCAGTCGATACATGGAAGATGGAAGCGGCAATGATCTATCGAGTCTCGGAGAAGAGATCCCTACCGTCATGAGAGGCAATGTAGAGCCCGCAGCCACAGCAAGGAGAGTGCTCGCGGCCATCATGAGCAGATCAAGCTTGTTAGTGAATCGGTAGATGGCCAGATAGCCCGCATCGCTGTGGCCGCTTTCCACCTGGCCGTCGAGAAGAGCACTTTCGCTTGCATCGAGTCCGAGGGGATTAGGCTCTGCCTGTTTTTCGTCGATTATTTCTTTCCTTGACATACTCAGAAGCTGTATTGACGGGTGTTGTTGTTGGCTAATTAGGTCGAGTCAAGCAGTACCGAGAAAAGAAGTCACTCCTTCACGCAGAGCTGAACAAGCTGAGGTGAAGCGTAGTGTGATATTCTACCCATGGGAGATGCCTGGTACACGATGCTATAAGTACAGATTACCCAATACTTCATTTCCAGCTCGTGACGGAGTGCTCGCGGTGCCAAATCTCGCATCGAATTCGAGCTCTCAACGGCATGGGTGGTTGACGGCTTGCTTTCTATGAGTCGTCTAACATGCAACATGGAACGATGCTCGTTCCCGATTGGGAAGCACTGGGACTTACACTTTGGATCTGGGAGGGCGCAGCGGGAAGGAGGCGGTGCAGGATCACCTCGTTCCCAATCGGGAACGAGGTGTTTCCATGAGCCATGTAACCCAAACCGTTTTCATTTTCATCTCTTTCGGATTTTCGAGTTCCAGTCTCCCACGACGCCCCATTCCTCTGCATTGCGCCCGATCTTGCCCGCCACCGCAGAGAAGAATGGACGGAAGCACACGCCCAGAGACCGACTTGGTTTTCGTGCCCAATGATGTGCACGAGAATGATGTTGGAAGGGCTACAGTACGGCAGAAGCGAAGGCACCGAAAGAGCCGACGAGGTTGCACTTCATGCAAGCAGCGCAGAGTCAAGGTGGGTGAGATGCTCAAGTCCTAGTAACCGCTCCTCTCAGAACTTACTGAGTGATGTCCATTTTCTAGTGCGATGAGCGGTCTCCGTGTTCCAACTGCACCAGACGACAAGAGAACTGCGTGCAACAACATGGATCACGAATCCCAATACAAGCTTGCCTCGGCTTCCAGGTTAGCCTTGACGACAACAATATCAAAGACACGCCCATTGATCTGCTCCACATGGAGCTGTTCCATCACTTTGTCACCTACCTGCAAGGAACCCTGGCGTTTCCACAAGTTTGGCCCTGGATGTTGCGGCAGTCCTTTCGAGTGAGTGTGTCAAGTTCAGGCACCGAACCTACCTTACCTATAACTATCTGGGAGACTGGGGCTAAGTAACCGGTTCGGTTGAAAAGGAACCACACATCATGTGCACCATCCTCTCTCTCGCCGCGACGCACTTATCCTTCCTGCGACCAGCCACGCCACGCTACTCGAATGCAGCGCTCCAGCTGCTCACAAAATCAGCCCGCCTCTTCCGCCATAACCTCACGGGAAGTATCACACCACAGAACTGCGACGCCCTCGTCGGCACGTCCATCCTCCTGCAATACCTGGCCTGGAGCAACCTCGACTTCCTCGAAGTTGATTCGAACGACGAAACCGACAGCCGCGCGCTGGACATGTCGCACGACCGACTCTTCCTCCTCAGCCCGGGCGTGCAGACGCTCTTCGTCGAGGCCATGCCGGTGCTGCTGAGCGAGAACAGCGCCTTCGTCGCGGCGCTGGTGCACCGGCCGAGGCTGCGCATCGAGGAGGCCGTGCAGCGCAGGGGCGGGGGCGCGGAGGCGCTCGTCGCCGGGTTCATGCGTCTCTGGGACGACTCCCGCTACATAGGTGGCGTCGGCATGGTGCTTCCGGCCCCGGACGATGCCACAAGCATTGAGCACCATGTCGCGACCCCGACCCCTCATCGCATTCGGCGGCCACCCACGGCTCCGCGGGAGGCGTTCGAGCACGTCGTCCGAGGTGTCGCCCTCGTCCTCTGCGTGGCGCGTCTCGGTGACGGGTCCATGCTGCTGCAGCGGGATGACGTCGAGAGATACTTCTTCTCGTTCCCCGTCCTGGCAAGCGGGCCGTTCCTCAATCTCGCGAGAGGCGGAGATGGGCGCGCGCTGGTCGTCCTGTACCACTTCTACCGTGCCGCGCGTGTCCTACTCACTTCGGACGAGTCGTGGTGGGCGCGGGAAAGGAGCCGCGTGCTCGAGGGGCTGATCCTGCGAGAATTGGGTCGTCGGGGCTTGGGGGTGTGTCTCATGGGACTGACTTCCTGACTTGATACCCTAGGTCAAGGAACCTGCGTGGCCATCATCGTAATCATCGTGGTGGCGTTGACGGCATCCTTCTTGCAACCAGATTCAATCTGCTCGACTCAATCTGGCCACGAAATAATGGTCATCTGCGGAGCAACCACTTCAGGCCCTTCAAGATGAGCTTGTTCCTGGCCACGAATCCCATGTCGTGTTTCCAAAGGGCTCGCTTGGGAGAAGCGTCTCCGCCGAATAGAACGGCACGATGTGAGTGAGTGGTGGCAGCCACCGCACCGCAGCGAATAAATGCGGGGAGCCAGGCAGGGCAATGTTCCTTCCCAGTTCAGAGCGGAGCGGGGATTGCGCACGCGACGTCCACTGCCAGTGAACCAAGCACAACCACCACACAAACACAGCAGCTGATGTCCTTACTCAAACGGCGACGTCGCTCAAAAGCCTCAAACGCGTGGTGACGTGACGACACTGTTCTGGGGGGCCGCCCGCCACCCCGCCACCCCGCGCAACAGACGCCAACCGTCATGATGTCCGCCGACGCCTGCCGCTTGCCGGCGCGGTGCTCGCCGGCCGAGTTCGAGACGTCGGAGCGTGCGAGACAGCGCGAGATCGCAGCGTGAGTTCGGCTAGCTGGCGCACTGCGAGCCCGAGTCCGAGCCCGTTCCAGGTTGTCCCCACTTTGGACTGCGACGGACCAAACATCGAGACTGACCTCGGGCCACAGCTACCTCTCCGCCGCCTCGTTTCCCCCAGGACTGCCCGCCGCCTTCGCCGAGAAAGCCTCGCTTTCCACCGATCCGACCCTCAATGCCCTTACCCAGCTGGGCGCCCTGCGCCTCGGCTGCGACCGCGCGTTTGTGTCGCTCATCGACCGCACCTACCAGTATGTCATCTCCGAGGCCACGAGGTCGCACTCGCTGGTCAGCTTGAAGTGCGACCCGGGCGATACCGTCGCCATCGGCGTCTGCAAGCTGCGCAACTGCGACGGCGTCTGCCCCGCCACCATGATGGCCTTCATGGATGAGACCGGCGAGTGGGTGCAGACCGGCCCCGACGTCGTCGCCAACAGGACCCGCTATATCATCAACAACTTCAAGACGCACCCAGACTACATGGACCGCCCCTACGTGGTCAACTATCCGTACTTTACCTCCTACTTGGAGGTCCCCCTCGTCTCCCCGCTGGGCTATCTGCTGGGCAGCTACTGCGTGGTCGACAGCAAGTACAACGATTTCGACAAGGACGAGCTCGTCGAGATCATGAACGAGATATCCGCTGCCATCATGGACCACCTCGAGAACGTCCGGATCAAGCAGACGCGAGATCGATCCGAGCACCTGGTCCAGGGGTTGAGCAGCTTCATTCGAGAGGAGCCGGCCGGCCAGCACCCGCGTTCGAGGCCGGGTCGGGAGACTGCTGTATCATCGGCGCGGACAGGGTCGGCAGCAAACCACACGGATGTCAGCACTTCCACGAAGCCGGAACAGAACGATGGCTTGGCGGATGCGACGGCCTCCGACGACTCAGCCCGCCCGAACCTTATTTCGTCGTCCTCGGAGGAGTCGAATCAAACTGCCCTCCCGCTAGCTTCTCCGCCGCCGAGCGGCTCCAAGACGCCCCCGACAACTCCTCGAGATGACCCGGCAAAGAATCCCATGGAGGTGCAGCTTGAGGCAGCACTGGCCGAGGCCAACACGGAGTCGGATGCATCGGTTCCGCGCCCACCGACCCCCAAGTCCGAGGTTTCCGATTCGCACGGCTTCATCAGCTCAGCCAACATCAAGACGACTTTCTTCCGGGCGGCGGCTACGATCCGACGGTCCATGGACTTGGATGGCCTCATGTTCCTCGATGCAGTACCGACCTCCTACCTCAACCGGCCCGATCAGCCGTCGCTTGATTCGAAGGAGCATCTCGAAAGTTCCGTGGACGGGCCGTTTTGCTCCGCCATCGTGAAATCTGTTGCCGAGCAGGCCGTTGGTGATACTGCATTGCCGTCGCCCCAGCTCCACCTCCCAGAGATCTCACTGCAGCGGTTCATTCGAGCGTACCCGAACGGCCACTTGTTTACCGCGGACGAGCTCGGCCCGATCGACGACCACTATGCTGTTGGAAAGCCGTTCCTATCCCGGCGCGCGGCAGGAGACAAAGAGGGCTTGCACCTCAAAAATGACATTGCTGCCCTCTTTCGTGTCTTGCCCACCGCCAAATACGTCATCTTCCTCCCTCTGTGGCACTTCCAGCGAGAGTGCTGGTACGCTGCCACACTTGGTTGGGTCGAGGATTCCACCAGGGGTCTCAACGTGGGCGACGTCGGGCTGGTGTCGGCGTTTGGCAACTCCGTCATGGCCGAGGTCTCGCGGTTGGAGGCGCTCGCTGTGAGCCGCGCCAAGTCAGATTTTGTTTCGTCTCTCAGTCACGAGCTGCGCAGTCCGCTGCACGGGATCATGGCAAGCAGCGAGCTGGTCCGTGAAGCGCTTTCACACCGTCCGCTCCTGTCGACTCTGGACATGCTTGACTCGTGTGCGAAAACGCTGCTCGATACTTTCAACAACCTTCTCGACCACGCTGTGGTAACACATTCTGGACATGAGGTTGGCTCTGGGCCATCACCCATTCTGGACATCCATGTCGTGGATCTGGGAGCCCTGGTAGAGGATGTCGTTGAAGTCGTCAGAGTGGGACACCTGTCAGGCAATGCCCTCCAGATGCAGTCGTTGCTCACTCATCGGAAACTCGCCAATGCAGGGTCGAAGCAGCCAGTACTCATCACGGTGCAGATTGCAAAGCACCAGTGGAAGTTACCGGTCAACGTCGGTGCTTGGAAGCGGATCGTCATGAACATCTTCGGAAATGCAATCAAGTATACCGGTGCCGGCCACATCGGTGTTGAGCTGAAGGTCGTCAGGAGGACAGACAAGGCAGGCAATGCGACCGACTACATTTCGTTTACGGTCGAGGATACAGGCGCTGGCATGAGTTCGGACTTCATCAAGTACCGTCTCTTCACGCCCTTCTCGCAAGAAGACAGCCATGCTCCCGGCATGGGCTTGGGCCTCAGCATTGTGCAACAGCTAGTCAACAACCTCGGCGGCGTCGTTAGCATCAAGAGCTCCCTGGGCATAGGCACTTCGGTTGAGATCCTGGTTCCATTGATCCCGGATATCTTGGAACCTCGACAGCCGTACGATCTGGAGAAGCAAGAGACTTTGGGTTTGAGGGGGCGTACACTCTGCCTCGTGGCCCCTGACGCCATTGCAGCGGGGGCTGATACGGAACTTACAATCACGGACAATGGCCGAAAGTGGTCGGCAGCCGTGGAGAGAGCCATCAAGGCCAACGCAGGAGCTTTTTTCGGCATGGAACTAATTGTTGGAACCAAAGACCAGCCAGCCCCAAGCGCAGATGTCTACATTCTGGATTGCAGCTTCTTCACTGGACAGTCGGATCAAACCCGCGATCACGTCTTGAGGACCTGGCAGGCGCGCGTCACGCCTCTGGTACTGCTCTGCCCGGGCGACTCTGGAGCGGCTTCATGCCTCAAGCAGCAGCTCGTAACCGGTGGCGAACTTCACCTGCATCATCCCATCGGTCCAAAGAAGCTTGCAGCAGTCGTCCAATTGGCTCTGCAGAAGGCTGAGCTCAGCGGTGACGCCGCCGTCCAAGCCATAGAGGGACAAACAGAACCTTGTGGTCCGACAACTGCAGTCTCTGATCCAATGCCGATGAGCCATGGGCCAGCTCCTGCGCTTACATTGCCGACGCACATTCGGGAGCCACTTGAACTCACCCCTCCTCCAAACGCACCGTCGCCATCAGCCACCGCATCACCAAAGCCACTTGACCCGCCGCCTGTCGCTACGACGACACCATCCGCACCCAACACAGACAAGCCAGCTCCTCCTCCAGAGAAGACCGCCCCGACCATCGCTCAGGCGCAGCCGCAGTCCACAACAACGCAGCACCTTCTCCTGGTAGACGACAACCCCGTCAACCTCAAGCTGCTGCAGCACATGGCGCGCAAGCTGCAACACACCTTCGCGACGGCGACCAACGGGCTCGAGGCCGTACAGCACTACAAGCGCTCTCTCGAGGAGGAGGGGACCCGCCGTTTCAGCCTGGTGCTGATGGACATCAGCATGCCGGTCATGAACGGGTTCGAGGCGAGCCGGGCGATCCGCCAGCTGGAGGAGGCTGCGGGGGGGGCGGAGCGGTGCAAGATTGTCGCTGTGTCGGGCTTGCGCGCGGATGTGAATGGGACCGAGGCGACGGCGAGTGGGATGGATCTGTTTTTGACGAAGCCGGTGTCGATTGGGACGTTGAGAGAGACGGTGGATGCGGTTGCGAGGGAGGATGGAGTCCAGGCGTTTTGAGATGGATTTGACGAAATACACGGAGGACTGGTTGAAATCTGGGTAAGTTTACACGATCATGAAGCACATAGCGGCGGTCTCAGCTTAGCAATGAGTCCGGGATCCGGAATAGGTTAACTACGGGGTAGAGATTACACGTATTCACTTTCCACGGCGGATATGATGGTGATGGGCCGTGCCAGGCAAGAGAGCAGCCGCCTGGGTTTGTCATTGAACACCAAAGTCACCACCCCAATTGCAAATCTTGCGCTGAAGGCAGGGGCTGGCCGGTCCCGAGCGAAGGACTCAAAACATGGATGGATGATAAGATGTGGCTGGGTTGTACATGTCGCTCAAAGGAAACTGTGCAGGGTTTCATTTCAGTTTGAGAGACGGGTCTTTCGATAGACTTGGTCGACATTCGTCCCGGGATTCATGTTGTAGCGTTATGGTTGCTTCTGTCCGTGATTGATGAGACCGGTTCAAGCAGTCAGTGAAAGCTTCCTTGCCGAAGTGTGTCGTGGCTCTCAGTATGTAGAGATTTTGCCGGGAGTTCCATGTATCGCATCAGATACACCACACCAACCAGCTATTTCTCACACATTTTCATATTCATATCGCCCTTCCCCACATTGCTTTCCCATAGGCCATGATTTCAGGAGCTCAGGATTGGACATTGTTAGCAAGTCCTGCCAGAATCCGTAGCCGTTGTCTTTCATCATTGGAGCTGGGTCGGGAACAACCTCGCCCGGCTGGAGTTCGGCGCACTCCCAATGCACCTCGACCTCGCCAAAGACGAGCAGGCGAGGAGACAACAAGCGCTCTCGGATCCAAGGTGCGAGACTGCCGTGTTCTGTGCGTCGCCTGAGGCAACCAGGAACTTGACCGGCACAGTGGATAAGGGGAATCTTGGACGAAACAATCCGCCGTTGCTGTCGGAGGAGGCGCCGGCAGCGAGGTTGAGGTAGGAGTTGCGATGGACCATGTGCATCCTGCTCGACTCCTCGGCTCAACTCTCGGGGTAGTCCTGAAGGGAATCTTCAACTGTCGGGTGACCCTGACTGTGTCCCGGAAGGTCTTGGGCAGTTCGTTGAGTGGCAGCCCGCCCATGAACTTAGAACGGTTCTCACGCAAAAATCGGGTCGGTGAGACACCTCCCCAGCAGTGGCTCGTGGATTCTGGCAACTTGGTGAAAACGGCAGTAGGGTACGTGGTTAAGGCCTAGGTTACGTTGCTTTGGCGCGCAGGTCATTTGAAACCAATGGCTGCCTAGCGGTACTAACCACATTAACCACCTACCTACCTAGGTACCTAACCTACCCTACCTATGCTTGATGCTTCGCCCAGGCGAGGCACACTTCACTGCTAACCCACTTCAGAAGATGTGTTCGCCTTGTCAAAAGCCTATCTACAAAGCCGCCTACTGGTCAAAAGTCACCAGCACCGCCTCGCTGTCGCGCACTGCCACCGGGTCGTTTGCCGCGAGGCGCTCGACGACCAGATTTCCAACAGCGACGCCGTCCCTGAACGATTGCCCTGCCCACGTCACCTTGGCCGCGTCCTTCTCGTCCACCATCGGCGCCGTCATGCGCTTGACGGACGCGCCCTTGTGCGAGCCAATGTCGAGAGACAGCGTCGACGGCGCCGCCTTCTGACCCGCCACGTACGGCTTCATGTTCAGGATCACCATCCGGGCCAGCGTCTTCCCGTCGCCCTGGTAGACTGCATACGCGGCAAATTCGCTCTCCTTCAGCCCGGACGGCGTCGGCAGCGCGGCAATCCTTCCGCCGCCGGCCGTCGCCTCGACAATCAGCAGCTGCGACACAAACACGGGCAGCACGCGCGCCTTGCCGCGCTTGGTCGAGTCGATTGGGTACAGCAGGTCGTAGCTGCTGTACCCGGGCGTGCCGTCGTCGCCGGGCGTGTTGAGCTGCTGGTCGCTCTGAAAGACGAGCGCGGCGCCCTGGTGCAGGTGCAGCGCGCTGGCGTTGCGCAACCCGTACAGCAGCGACACATCCGCCGTCCACAGCGCCTGCGCGAACGTGTCCGACACGTTGGGCTTGCCCGAGCACGCGATCGAGTTGAACTCGCCAATCACCCACTGCGCGCCCACCTTCATGGCCGCCTGCGCCGACGGGTAGATCTCCGTGTCGGCGTACGACTTGAGGCCCGTGTGGTTGAGGATCGCGGGGATGGTTGCTTTCGCCGTGCGCCCCGGGTCGCAGGTCGCGAAGGCGTAGGAATGGATCGAGTACTGCGCCACCTCGCCCGTCGAGTTGACGCCCGCGGGGATGAGATCGCTTGGTCGGACGTGCAGCGACGTAACGTCGGTCGTGGCGCTCGACGCCCACCAGTAGCCGTGGCTGGTGTTGGCCTTGGGCAGCGCCGCGTCGATGGACGCGGTGAAGGACTGCCACTGCGTGATGTACTCCTTGGTGCTGCCGTGCCACCGGCTGGACGCGTAGTTGGTCGGCTCGTTGCCCAGCTCGAAGTAGGCGATCTTGTCGCGCTGCCAGTGCGCCGAGCCGACGGCCAGCCCGCTCGCCGTGGCGAGCGAGTTGCTGCCGAAGTTGAGCGTCGACACGAACCGCGTGCCCGCCGGGAAGTCGTTCCATTGCTGATAAAAGGCCGGGCCGACGGTCACTTTGAGGACGCCACCCTTGCCGTTCTCGGTGCGCACGACGGGCTTCTTCTGGTTGGCATCGTACACCATGCTGTCCATGGTGATGCCGCCGGGCCGGATGATGGACCTTGCGCCACGGTCGTGCAGGAGGTTCAGCAGTGAGAAGGTGAGCGTGTTCGGCGCCCCGGGCACGCCGAAGAACTCGGTCCAGTAGGCCGGCTCGAACGAGTAGCTCACGAACTGCGGCCCGATAGGTTGCGAGACGGCCGAGGCCGGCGTCCGGCTGAGCGTGTAAGAGGATGACGCAGTTGAGCCAACCGCCGCCGCGGCCGCCGTGGCAGCCGCTACCAACACTGACTTCATAGTAGCTGAGAGCCGCAGCCTGGGGAGATCAACACCAAAAAACGAGCGATCCGTGAGCTTAGCCAACGTTTGCTCAGGAGCCAGAGATACTGTTCCCCGCTGGGCGAGTCAATGTTGATTTATGATTTCGCGTCGAGCGCCGAGCGGTGATCGAATACTACCTAATATACCTACCCGCCCCTATATCCACTCCGCATTCCCGTCCGCTGAACAATTACGGATACTATCCGGCGCTCGGTTAGGTTCGTTACCGGGATTCGTGGAATTCAAGGCATCGTTACGTGCGATGCGCATTTTCCCCATTTTCCCGGCGCCCCTTGTCTTGGCTGATCGCCAGGGCTCGGTGGGATGATGCGGCGAGCAGCACTTACACGGCAGACGTACGGATTACTCCGTACTAACCCCGTTTTTCAATTGGGAGCGAGGTAGCATTGGCGGATGGTGCGGTAGTTGTAGTGGGACCCATACCCATAACATCACCGCCATGTATAAGGTACTTGGTAACTAGCTTGTATGTAAGTCGATGGACGGTCTCGCACCGCCCCTTCTCAACTCGCAGCCGTCTTTGCTCTCTGTTGTCGACGGATGATGTGGCGTCTTGATATCCGTTTTGATCTCGACATGGTTTTCTCAGTACCCAGATTGATGGTGCCTTCCTGCATGTAGCCGAACGCGTGGTTTCTGTGTCAGAGGGCTGCAAAAACCCAGCCCCATTGACCACCACCATATCGATATGACCCAAGCATGGACTGAATCAAACATAACGTTAGCATAGACCACTCAGAGCAGAAAGCATTGCGTCACCCAAATGTATGAGTACTACCCAGCATTTACTGTGTCTCTCGATCAGTGATGTGAAAATCATAGCTAGTCCAGTCCCCTTCTATCATGCATCCAGTTCTGTCTCCCTTGTTGCTTGCTACAAGCTTGGTATCTCGTCTTCCCTGATCCATAGCGGCCAGTCATCCCCAAGCCAGGGCCATTTCCTAACAGCCACAGTCAGACCTCCGATGGCACCATCCTCCTCTCCGTACAACTCACCATCACAACCGTGACGTTGCCTTCATTCAACGTCAGCTCTATTTCGAGACCCGTGGCGCTCTCACACCTTGCCTCATCTCTCATAAAATCATCTCTCCCACACCTCTTGCGCCACGGCCGCTTCTGTAGTAGCAACATCGGGCGCTGGCGTCGCTCGCACCTCTTCTGTTCCCTCGTTTACCCCACCCCCCTTCTCCCGGATGGGAAGCTCATCCAGTCCGTCATTATCCCTGTCCACTTTCTCTGACACCGCGCTCACAGCACCGTTGGAATTAGACTTAAGATCCACAGACGCCCCATTGTCATGACCACCACCACCCGCCGTCGCCGCAGCAACTGTCACCGCCGGATCAACAGCAGTGGCAGGGACCTTCGATGTTGACGGGGGCTGCTTCTGCTGCGTCGGTGGCCGTGACACCCTCTTCGGCGACGCCACAGGTGACGAGAGTGCGCTGCTGCCCGCCGCCGACCCGACGTCGTCCAGCATCGACTCGCCGCTGACCGACCCCCTGCTGTGCAGCAGCCGCTGCTCGGGGTACTCCCCGTCCGTCGTCCCCCTCCCGCGCGACGGGGACGTCGAGATCCGGGCGTAGTCCTTCTCGTTCCTCTCCGACGACACCGTGTCGGAGGACCCGCCGCTGGCCATCGACGCGCGGTGCTTGTTGCCGCTTGATCTGCCCCAGCTTGAACCCCAACCGCCACCGCTACTTGTTGTTGTTGTCGTCGTCGTGGAGCTGTTATCACCGCTGCTGCTGTTTGTGGCAGTATTGCCGGCAGATTTCCCCCATCCCTTGCGCTTCTCCCCTGCCCAGGCCGCCCAGCTATTGACGAACGCGCCGGCCTTGCTGCCCACCGCCTGCATCGTCTGTTGCGCCTTGGCGAGGTCGACGCCGGCGTTACCACCACCGCCACCTGCTCCGCCTCCGTTTCGATCGTGGTGACCTGTTTGATTTGGCTGCTGTTGTTGCACCCTGGCCTCCTCGACGCGCTTCCGCTGCGCCTCCCGCATGGCCTCGACGCCGGCGTACAGCTCGTTGAAGAAGGTGCTGGCTTTTTCGCGCCCGGCATTGAGGTTGCGACCGAGGACCTCGCGCCCCTGGGCAAACCGCTCGTCCCAGTGCAGCTCCTGCACCTGTTGCGTGATGCGTCGCTGGATGTCATCGATGGTGAGCCCGCCGGCGCAAGGGTGCTTGGGTTCGACGATGTCGAAGAGGTGCGAATCGGTGTGAGTGTTCCAGATGCGAAAATTCTCGGTGCGCGACCAAGCCTCGACGAAGTCCGGCCCAAAGTCGTGCGACGGGTCGCCTTCGATCTCGGGGAGCAGCATGCGCGGGTTGTGGGCATGCTTGCCCAGGTAGGCGTGGTACTTGACCGACGAGATGAGCGCCAGCAGGTACTCCTCAAACTGCACGCGGATGAACTCCTCGCTGCCAACATAGCCCATCGTTTTAGGCCGGCTCGGGTTCGCCTCGTCCCACGTGTCGTTGACGTTTTGCGTGATGAAGTCTATCCAGCGGCGGTCGGGTGTCGACAGCTGGAGGGCGGCCTTTAGGGATGGTGATGTGATGTTGACGGTGTCCTCGTCGAGGTTGATCAGGATATCGCTGTACCGGTCCTTCTGCTGCAGGAGGAGCGAATTCGTGCTGCCGACAATGTACGATTTGGTGCCAAAATCGGCGAGAATGTCCAGTTGCTGCAGCGGTGTGTATGGCCCAAACAAGCTGCCCTGCAAACACAGCATGGTGAGTGAGAGTTCGACCAGCAAGCACGTCTCCTTCAACCACCCTCGCGAAGCCTGCACACCTTTCCGAATATTTGTAAGGGCAACCCCATGTACGCCAGTAATGAATTCCTGTCACTCGTCTTCAAACTTGTGGGCGTTGACAAGGTTTTCTCATAGCTGTCGAGTTCGGGGCCGGCCGAGTCCTGAAGGTTGCGAAGGAGTCCGGGTATCAAAGATATCAAGGAAAACTGAGTTAGACACAGGCGCTCGCACCGTGTGCCAAAGAAGAGCATCTGCAGAAAGGAGAGCAAGACAACAACGATTAGCACACACTGCAGGCCACCCACCCCATGCGAGAGGCGCCTGCCGGGGGAAATGAATTGATGGGTACCTTGGGCTGCAACAGACAGCACTTGAGCAGCACGAGGGTCTGCCAGCGGAACTCGCGCACCAGCTCACGCAGGCTGAGGCCGAGGTACTGGTCGCGGTCGCGGTCCTCGTGCATGAGGCCGCGCGCCTTCTCGTCGGCGAGGCTCTCCTGGAAGCGGCGCAGGATCTCGACGTCGGTGAACTCGCGCTGGGCGAACCAGGCCTTGGTGACGACGCTCAGGCGCTCGCGCAGCATGCCAAAGTACTGCGGGCTGTCGGCGATGACGACGACGGCCTTCTGCACGGTCGAGCGCGTCACGTCGGCCGGGCGCACGAGCAGCTGGGCGGCGTCGATCTGGCGCGTGCACGAGATGCCGAAGAGCGAGGTCGGCGCGGGCGCGGCGGCGTCGGCGGTGGCCGGGCGCAGGAGCGTGAAGTAGGAGAAGTCTTCGGTGAGGCTAGACAGCGCATCGTGAGCCTCCCCCACGCTACCAGGTGCAAAGATTGGGCCGTGACGGAGACGTACGCATGGGCGCCGTCGCTCAATGCCATAAAGGGCAGCAGGGACCAGTCGTACTCGGTGGCCGGATCACGGCCCTCGCCGACGCCGAACCATCGCTCCACCTCGGGGCCGCGCGCATGGTGGAAGTCGACGACGCAGACGAGCGGGGTGAAGTCCTGGCGTGTGCTTGGCTGCGCCGCCGTCGGCGTGGGAGGGACTGACATGGCAGGCTCCTTCGTCGTTCCGGCTTCGAGCTGGACGGAACCGAGCGAGCGCCGAGCGCGGAGGAAGGGACCTTCAAAAAGCGACGGTGGGGGTGGCCAGCCCGTGGGAGGAGGGAGGGGCGCTGTCCCGTAGCGCTACAGGCACGGGTACGGCAAAACTGAACTGCGCGAGTGGACGGCAGGGGCAACAGTTAATGAGACAATTCCAACAGTGTTTCAACAAACAACATTCGAGAGAAAAGAAGAAAACAAGAATGTCAGCCAGGAGACTCGAGCTCGAGCGGGCCAACCGTTCATTGTCCCACGCACCAATGCGAGCGCCTTATTTGCCGTTGGCCCAGGCGGTCAGCGGGGTGCGGCCTGGAGCCAGCTTTCGAAGCCCATGATGCACGCTAGCCATTGCTTGGGGCCCTGCGCTGTGGTGGGGCGAGTGACGTGCGGTGTGCTGAATGGAGGCTTGGCAGTCCAGCTTGTTTTACCGCAGCTCACCGATGCAACATTCTGCTGAGGGTTAGGGGTGCTGAAGGTATCCCGCGTAGATAGAAGGGAGACAACCGCCCGGGCATCTACGGATGCAAGTGTACTAGTATGTTACGAAGAGCGCTGATGAGACGTGGTCTGCTGCCACCCTTGTTTACCTTGGGTACCTAGTTCGGTACTCAAAGATAACAGCGACGCGAAACCAGCCGCCTAGGTCTGTAAGTGCAATCACACACCAAGACCTACGCAGTGTTAATCGCTGAGGAGGAAAAAAAAGCATGAGATCTTATAGATGATAGCAAAGAAAGACATAACGATGCTCTGCTCGCCAGTTTCATCCAACGGCCTATCACCGCGGCCAATGTCAGTTCCCGCCTCCTCCACGCAGTAGCCGTTGTGGTCATTTCACGTCTCGTCTCCGACGAGCGCCCCTCAGTCCCTTCTCAGGCCAGACCACATCATACACTCAACTCTTCCCGCCCAGGACAGAGGACGGATTCCCGCCCAATCTAGCCCCAAATCCCTCGCAGAGTGTGGCAGATGATGCATGCACTCCCGCGCAAGCCCGCAGCGACAAACACAAAACGGACCTTCTTCGGTCTACTCTGCACGTCTTCGCATGGTCTGCTCTGTCCACCCAACACTGAAAGCCGCTTTTTCCCTTTGTTCAACCCGTGTCATGGCCGCAAGTCATGGCCGACCAGAAACCACCCAAAGTTCTTCTCTCAAAACGCCGCTGTAGCGAAGATCGTAGTGTAGCCAGGCGAGAAATCCGAAGCGAATTTCCCATAATCTTGTCTCGGTTTTTGCAGACATCGGTCTTCTAGTGCCGACGCGACAGTCACCCCGGACTTCATTGAGTGACGTACATGTCCGCCTGCCCGACGCTGGCTGCCTCAACGTTGTGGTAGTCCAGAATCTCGGAGTACCTGAAGAACACACAATGCGTGTCAGGAAACTGCACACTGAATTTTGCAATCACAGGGCTCCACCGAACAGCGACTCACATCATGATCTTCCATGTGTCCACGGGCAAATCGGCGTCGTTGAAGCTCCAGTCGAACTTCTCGTCGGCGACCGGCTCGTCCGTCGGGTCGTGGTAGGGTGCCAGGTACTCGTGGGCCAGCGCCTCGGTCGCTGTTATCCGCTTCTTGGGGTCGAAGACGAGCATCTTCTCTAGCAGATCGATGGCTTCGCACGTGTTAGCTTTACTTTCAGCGGAGGGAAATGCGGCCAAGGGGAACAAACATACCCGACGGATCAGCGTTCTTGAACTTGTTCTTGAGCGGCTGGCGCTCGCGCCTAGGCAAGGACTTGACGAATCGAAGAGTCTGGCACACACTTGGTCAGCAAATCTTGCCTTCTTCCTACCCGGAGTTTCCACTCCCGCCTTCAGACCAGTCCTCCCGCTTCCACTCACATTCTCGCTAGCGATGGTGTTAATCACATCATCCGGCGGCGTGCCAAGCAGCTCGGTGATGATGGAGAATTGGTTGACGTGGTCCTTGCCCGGGAACAGCGGCTTGCCCTCGAGCATCTCGGCAAAGATGCAGCCGGCGCTCCAGATGTCCACCTCGACGTCGTACTTCTGCCACGTGAGCATGATTTCGGGCGCCCGATAGTATCTCGTAGAAACATAGCCGGTCATCTGGGGGTCCTGGATGCGCGCAAGGCCGAAGTCGCAAATCTTCAAATCGCAGTTCTCGTTCACCAGGATGTTGCTGGGCTTCAGGTCGCGGTGGACGACGCCAGCCGAGTGGACGTATTTTAGGCCCCGCTGATACGCGTGTGTGTTAGCTCAGTGCCTCGTCCAACCATTGTAGAGGGTAGCAGAGAAACAAACCATGATCTGGTAGAGGAAGTACTGGATAAACTGCTTTTCCAGGGGCCGCGACGTGAGCAGCCTGTGAAGGTCGGTGCCCAGCAGTTCCGTGACGAAGTAGCTGAGCGATAGCAATTTTAGCAAACGCTTCCGGGCCTGTTGTATGCGTGTGGACCACCACCTACATGTCCTCCAGCGGAGAAATGAAGATGTCGCTGAGCGAGATGACCTGCACATGGGCGGTCAATACTGCTCCTAGTAGGGTGTGCCTGGATATTTCGGGAGACCAACGTTCTCGTGTTTAAGGTGCTTGAGCAGCTTCAGTTCGCGATACGTCCGCTTGGCCAGCACCGGGGTGCTAAAGGGCTTCATGATCTTCTTGATGGCGACATTCTGACTTGTGAGTTGGTCCTTGGCGGAGCTGTGTACGGCCGTCGCCTGTCAGTGCCTCGTTCGTGCGCTTCATGGAGAGGGCGGAAGGGGGCCCAATAAAACGTACCACACCAACCCGAACGCTCCCATGCCAACTGGCTGGAGATCGGAATACCTATGGCCTGGGTCAGACCAGGACTGTTCTCCTCTCAATTGCATCCAGAACACCGTACCTCGAGGTGATCTCAAAGGTGGTCCCAAAAATTTGGGCGCGCACGAATTCGGCCATGGCGGGCGAGCTGACTTGAACGGCTGCGGATGTTTGTTGCTTTGAAGCGCGCCGTCGAGCTGCGGGATGCGGGGCAACAATCAGATGCGGCGGGGTTGTTAACCTGTGAAGGCTGAGGAGGGGCGTCTGGGAATTAAAAGCGGCCGCGCGGTTCGAAGTTGGCCAGAAGTCTCTGCCAAAAACAAGGTAGGAAATGCAGGGGCAATGATTGAATTCCCGGTTGATGGTCGTTTAACGCGGAATCTGTGATGCAGAGAATGGTGAGCATCGGCGCAGCGAACTAACAGCGGGGCCTGGAAGCTTGCAGAACTGGGTCCTGGAGGCGAAATGCCACAACGGCTAAGCCCCTAGGCTCAAAAGCCGGGATTGCGCTTGCAATAACACAGCAAAATGCGGGATGCACGTCGGACGAAGATGCACAACTGTGATTGGATTCTCACATACCTATAATGTCCCTGTCGTTGGCGCGGTTCGCTGTGCGAAAGAGCTTTGACGTGCTGGCAGGAATGCTCGAGCGGTTGCGGTTGCGGTTGGTCGTGGCTTCCAGGTCCTTCAAGGTGCGCGGATTGGCTGGCAAGCAACAATGCCCGCTGTGGGACGTGGTTTGCGGGTGTCGATTGCTGTCGTCTGGTGCACTGTGGACTTCCCTTCGTGTCGTTTGGGCCTCCTACAAGCTCACCCGGCGGCAGCTTGCTAACTTTCCGGACCTAACTCGATCGCGCTGTGGCAATGGCACCGAGTCTTTGCCAATTGTCAGCTAACGTTACCACGCGCTGCGTCGCGGAGCACAATTAGGCTGGCCGGCTGCAGCCTGTGTCAGTGGCGATCGCTTACCTGCGCGGGACAGTGGAGTAAAGGTAGGTGAATATCTGGCTGGCGAGTTACCGAGGGCGGCGCGACACGGTATCTGCTGCGTTTCTATGTGTGCGGGAGAACGAAGGGGGAGAAGCGGACGGAGACGAGAACGAGGGAGGCTCAGCAGGTGAAATTATTATGAGCAGCCGACGAGCAGAAGCGGGCGAGATCAAGTATTCGGGCATGGCACCTCGAGCGGGGATGGTGCGGCGGACTCGATGGGGCCGGGATGCGACGCGGGGCCGGCTTGGGCTTTGGGGATTGGAACAGGATCTCAGGCAGTCCAGGTCTGCCCACTGCCACTTCCATGGCACTCCCGCTTTTCCCCCCTTTCCCGATTGAACCGCCAACCTCGAGTGCCACGATGGTGCGCCGCAACACAGGAAGCCCTGGGCTCGCCTTTTGCGGCTGCTCTTGGCAACTCCACCGGCCCAGCTTGCTACGACCTCAATGTGTAGGTGGGTATTGTAGGTGCCTGGCCCATTACGGTGCGACATGGGAGCTCGTGATGGACGATTCGCGGTTCCGGAGGGGAAAACGGAACACGGCAGTCGACGCCGCGTTGCTTTGGTATGCAGCGCTCCACGGGGAGTTCCCAGATATACATACACTGCAATGTCCATAACAGTTTACATACACCTCATCATCAGATGCCTCCTCTTCACCGTACTGCATACCAAGTAGCAGTGCAACTCCTACCCCGGAGTGGGCGCCGCGTCGCAGGAGGGGAGAACTGCGCTGTGTGTGTGTGGTCTGAGCGAGAGCGGCACGATGACGTAGACCCCAATGGTGGGGTAACGATCCCTGTCCCAGTTCCAGCCGGCCGCCAATAGCATATCGCCGATTCCCCCCTCCCCTGTCCTTCGCTGTCTCGGCATCGAAGGTCTGGTTCCAGGTGGGGACACGTGGAAAGGGCCTCAACGACTCGACTCGCTCGAGTGTGAACATTCGATTCGGATCGGGGGATGGGGTCAGCATTTGGCCGGCTATTCCTGAGATTCTGCTGTCGTAGGTAACACGAGTCGGAATAGTTGCTCCGGGCGGTGTACATGTAGTCAAGAGGGCGGTCTGCGCAGTATGGTGTTCAAGTCAAGTCCAATTGTATCTGCTCAGCACACGAAACTGCCTCATTCACCAGCGTATGTACATTCTGTAGTATCCGACCTACACACCACTTCCGGCACATTTCATGAATTGCCCGACCATCTGTAACCGTGGCCAGCCGCCCTTTCATCGCCTCTGTCCACACAAGGAGTGCTTCTGATGCCAAGCTCGCAGAGATCTTGCGGCCAGACCGTTGGATCATCAGGGGGAGGCGACACTAGAGGTGATATCGAGCCCTAAAAATAAGTAAGCTTCTTTGACAGGAGGCGGGCGGCGGCGGCGGCGGCGTAGTGTACATGTATTCAGTGGCAATTGAAAGCACTGTGTACGCCCAGCCTTACTGTGTACCTACTGTACACAGTACTAAGGACGCATGCTGCCGTCTAACGTTCTTTGTGTGTGTGGACGTTACCTCACGCTACACAGTGCTAGTGCCCCATGTACACAAGAAGTGAGGCTATCGTGGAAGTGGACGCAGGGATGGGAACTCGACACCGCGATGCGCTGCAGCAAAAGGGGCGGACCCGGACAGGACCCTGATACCCTTCCGGACCCCTCCGACGAGCGCAAATGACGACACGGTGCAGCTCTCGGGGCACAGCACATTCAGCTTTCCAAAGGCAATCTACTGTTAAGGGTCGAAGTGGAACCGGAAGCAAATGAGGTGATTGCGAAGTGGGGCTCGTCTTCCTGACTGCCATGCACGATGACGTCGTTCTGGGGCTAACCCGCCCACCACCTGAGCTAACAGTAGTGTAACCGCGTCCGCGATCCGAAGCTGAGAAACACATCGCTCGTGAACGGCTACGACATGGGGACAGGACAGTACACTAAATCCCGCAAAAGGGCCATCTCAGACTCAGTCAAGTTCAAGCTCTTGATCAATACTGTAAAAACCTGCTCTTCACTGTCAGCTTGAAGCTTGCTGTACGCTGAAGGTTGAGTACAATTTTGTAAAGAAACAAACCCATCCGTGGAGGCCCCCGCGTGTGTCGTCCCAGAATCCACTACCTCGGTACACAGTACAAGCTGGAAAGCTTCTATCCACAGCCCGCTCAGTGGCATGGTCACAGTAACCCTGTATCCAACAAGCAAGCAAAAGCAATTGCAGTGAACATAATTCTCTGTTACGCAGACGGCAGTGAGTAAGGGGGGAAAGTTCAAAGGTTCATAAGGGGTAGATAAATACCTTAGACAGAATGGAAGTAACTTACCGTATTAGTAACAGAGTATAAGATAGAAGAGCTACACTACGGAGAACGAGCTAACACGGATCTGACCTACACGTACGGAATACTGTACAGCAATACTAGTACTTTTCCCTCCTATCGTTGTGTGAGCTGACCATCAGGCGTCCTGGACCCTGTGGACACTACCACATGGCGACAACTTCTGACTGTTCGGATCAACAACCTGGGTCGAGGCAAAACCGCTTGTCCACCCACACTCACACGCTGGCACAGTACCAACGTACACATCCACCAAACTGCCCAAGAGCCATGATTAGACTGTCACTGCGGTAAGAACGGGCATACGGGACGCAACCGATAGCGAGACTTACTTCTCAGACACAGGTAGAGACATACCTAGCTGCCTCGGTCGACCGGGCACAGCATATGTGGACCTTGGGCTGCACTACTGCATCGTACAAGCAGCTTTCCCACGTGCTTCCGTGACGACTTCCTTTCAGGGTCCTGTACATGTGGCATCGCAGTTCCGCCCGTGGGGCTCGACATGGACCCAGATCACCAGCCCCCCAGCCAAGTACACAGTGTCGCTACGTCAGACCGGGTACCTCACGCAGCACTCTACCTTGTCCGGTACCGCGGCAAGCATCTCACTCGTGACATGACGAGAGTCCTAAGCGAGGAGAGAAATTCAAACGCTACCAGTACTTTCAAGCCAAGCTTATAACGTTACCCTAGAAAGGCGATCACACAGACTTCCCCCTCATTCTCAGCAACGTCCCACTAGGCGCCGTCCAGCTCTCAAAACCATCCATACTCACACCACAGAACAACACACCCGGCCCAGAGAGAGCCGACCACCAGCTCGACCATCGCTGTGACCTCGTCGAACCAGCCCGACACGTACGCCAGGCCAGCGGCCGCCGCGCCCCACAAGCTGAGAACCGCCCAACAAACCACGAACGCGTACCACGCCAGATTAAAACCCTGCTGCTGCGGCGGCGGCTGCAACTGCGGCTGGGGCACGACCTCGGCCTCAACGACCTCCCGCGGCGGCGGCGGCAGCCACCAGACGGGCCCCGCCGGCCCCTCGACGCGCTCCTACCCATCCCGCTCCAGCTCCTCCGCCCTGGCCTCGGCCGCCTCCAGGTCCGCCGCCGAGACCGGCACCCGTCTCTCCAAGACAACCTCGCTCACGACGCGCACCTGCTCAACCACCGTCGCCTCCACCACCTCGACGACCGCCTCCGGGGGCTCCTCGACGAGACCTGGGGCTAGCAGCTCGAGGGCCTCGCGGTGGGCTTGCTAAGCCTCGCCACCGTCGGCGGCCGCGGCCGCGGCGGGGGGCGCCTTGTCGACGCGCAGCGGCTCGATGTTCCAGATGCCGTCGGCGTACTCGTTGATGCAGCGGTCCGAGCTGAAGAAGCCCATGCGGGCGACGCTCGTGATGCACTTGGTGACCCAGGCCTCCTGGTCACGGTAGGCCTCGTCGACGAGCGCGTGCGTCTCCACGTAGCTGTGGAAGTCGTCCGACACCAGGTAGTAGTCGCCGTGCTCGCGCACCGCCGACACCATGCCCGCGAAGTCCTGCGGGTTGCCGAAGTCGCCCCGCTCGATCGCCTCGAACACGCGCGCCAGGTCCGCGTCCACCGTGTGCTGCCCGTACAGGTGCGCGTGCCGCAGCTCTTCGACGTCCTCGGCCAAGTTGCCGAACAAGAAGATGTTGTTCTCGCCAATCTCGCGCGTGATTTCTATCTGGGAGGGTGTCAGGATATCCAGATTCATCAAATACCGACCTGGAGAAAACTTGGGGACTCACGTTGGCGCCGTCGCAGGTCCCAATGATGAGACCGCCGTTGAGAACAAACTTCATGTTGCTGGTGCCGGAAGCCCTGCCACAGTGTTAGCGGGAAATTCTTCAACTAAATGGCAGGACGGGCAGGACAACGTACTCAGTACCGGCAGTCGAGATGTGCTCGCTGAGGTCCGAGGCCGGGATGATCATCTCGGCCTTGCTGACGTTGTAGTCCTCGAGGAAGACCACCTTGAGCAGGTCGCCAATGTCCTTGTCGTTGTTGACGACGGCGCCCACGTTGTTGATCAGGTGGATGATCTGCTTGGCCATCCAGTAGCCAGGTGCCGCCTTGCCGCCAAAGATGGACACGCGCGGCAGCTGCTTGCGCCGCTCCTCGGGCGTCATGGCCTTGAGCGACAGGTAGCGGTGGATGGCGCCAAAGATGTTCATCTGCTGCCGCTTGTACTCGTGAATGCGCTTGACCTGCACGTCGAAAAGCGCCGACGGGTTCACCGTCACGCCCGTCGTCGCCTTGATGTGCTTGGCCAGGCGCACCTTGTTGGCGTACTTGATCTCGGCCCACTCCTTGCGGAACTCCGGATCGTTGACGTGCAGCTCCAGCTTGTTCAGTAGGTTCAGATCCGTCAGGAAGCCCTTGCCACCCGTCTTGCTGGCGATCAGCTCCGAGAGGCGCGGGTTGGCCTGGTGCAACCAGCGGCGCGGCGTGATGCCGTTGGTCACGTTGGTGAACTTGTCCGGGCCGAAGATCTGGACAAAGTCCTTGAAGATGGTGGTCTTGATGAGGTCCGAGTGCAGCTCGGCCACTCCGTTGACCTTGTGGGAGCCGACAATGGCTAGGAAGGCCATCCGCACCATCTTGGGCTGCGACTCCTCGATGATGGAGACGTCGCGCAGGAGCTCGCGATTGCCGGGGAACTGACGCTCGACCGTCTGCAGGAAATACAGATTGATGTCGTAGATGATCTGCAAATGCCGCGGCAGAAGGTGCTGAATCAGAGGGACCGACCACTTCTCGAGAGCCTCCGGGAGGACGGTGTGGTTCGTGTAGCCAAACGTGTTGACGACGATGTTCCACGCCTCGTCCCACTCGAGGCCCTCCTGATCGATCAGGATGCGCTGCAGCTCCACGACAGCCAGCGTCGGGTGGGTGTCGTTGAGCTGGATGGCGACCTGGTCGGGAAACTCCTTCCAGGAGCGCTTCGACTTCTTGAACCGACGGATGATGTCGTACAGCGAGGCAGCGACCCAGAAGTACTGCTGCTTCAGGCGCAGCTCCTTTCCACGGTCGAGGTTATCGTTCGGGTAGAGCACAGCGCTGATGGTTTCGGCGCGTTGCTGGTCGGCAACCGAGCTCTCGTAGTCGCCGCTGTTGAATTTCTGGAAGTCGAACTCGCCGCTAGCGGCCTTGCTAGACCACAGCCGCAAGTTGTTGGTGGTCGGCGTGCCGTACCCGGGAATGGGCACGTCGTATGCAACGGCCTTGACCGTCTCGCCGCCCTCCCAGTGGCACACCGTCTTGCCAGTCTCGTCGGTCGTCTTGACGACGTTGCCGTAGAATTGAATCTACCACAGAGAATCAGCAATTGCCGGGAGGCAGGCAGGCTTGCCGCATATCAACGCGTCACTCACATCAACGGTCACATCGTGCCTGGGGAACTCCCACGGGTTGAAGTCAAGCCAGTAGTCTGGCACCTCCACCTGATAGCCGTCGATGATCTCTTGCTTGAAAATGCCATAGCGATACCGCAAACCGTAGCCCCAGGCTGGGTAGTTCAGGCTGGCCAGACTGTCAAGGAAGCATGCAGCCAGACGGCCGAGACCGCCGTTGCCCAAGGCAGCGTCGTGCTCTTGCTGAATGACATCCTCGATGCGGAAACCGAGATCCGAGAGACCAGCTGCGAGCAGAGAACCACTTCGTGTTAGCGACCGACACGGATTCCTTAGGGGATTTTCTTGGCCTGTCCCGTCAACGCACCTTTCGCCAGGTCCTTCTGGCCCACGTTCAGCATGGCATTGTCGAGAGCCCTGCCCATCAAGAACTCCAGACTCAAGTAGTAGACGCGCTTGGTGTCGGCAAAGGTTTGGCGCTGCTGAGTGCGGTTCCACTCGAGGATAAGGTGGTCCCGGAAGGCCAGGGCGCAGGCGGCGTAGGCGGCCGACTCGTCGCAGTTGTACAGACTGCGGGCAAGCGTGGTCTCGACGTGGCGAACCACCTCGCGCTCAAAGCCATCCTTGTCCTGGAAGTGGGCGGCCTGATGCTTGAGCCATGCTTCACGCTGCGGCTCGGGGATGGAGGCTGTATTCAGGAGGACGGCACTCTCATATCAGCGGTGTGTCCTTGGGCTCTTAGAGGGAGCATTGTGACGCTGCAAGCTCGCTTGGCCACCCCACACTGAGGTGAGTGGGGGGGTAGTTCCACCAGCATGCGTGCATGACGGCGACGACGATGGGAGAGGTTTGAGTACTGACCTTCCACCGTCTTGATCTCACCAGCACCAAAGCCGGTAAAGGTGCGCTTGTGCTTGGGGCGCGAGACGCCCGCGGGTCCCACGGACCCCTGGATGTCGACAATGGGAGCTCCCACCGACGGGCGCCGCTCCCTAACCGGCAGCTTCTCGGAGGCAGGCGATGCGGGTGCGGGTGCCGATGCAGATACGGGTGCAGATGCCATGCTGGGTACCTTTGATGTGGGTTTGCTCCCCGTTCAGCTGGCCTGGAACAACACGGTAGTCAAGGAGAGCTGTGCAATTGCAGTAAGAAATGGGGGGACAAAGTATAACGGAGAGAAGGGAAGCAAGAGCGGGAGAAACTGGTGTTGACGGGGTGTGTTGGTCTGGGCCTCGCGAGTTGGGCCTGCTTGGCAATGAGCTCAGCGCGAAGTGGGGTAAGGGAGCTGGGGGGTAGCTCCCCTCCTATCGCAGGCAGATAACCTAAAGCTGGTAAGGAGACGGGCTGTCGTACGGGTTGATCCTGCACATTGAGGGAAGATGATGGTTACCATACAATCTGTTCTGAGGACAGTTGCTCCAAGTGCTCTGTTCGCGTGCGCGATAAACCGTAGCGGGTGCCTTCTCCAGCTAATGGATGGATGAAGGTAGTGTATCCGTAGGTAGATTGTTGAGGTCCAACCTAGCTGCTGACGAACAGGGGCAGGGCGGCACGAGCTGGACAGAAGTGCAGGCGGAATCCAGGTCCAAACCAGGGAAGTGTGAGATGCAGATACGTGAGGAAGGATCCGAAGCATATAAAGAATTGAGGCCGCGGTCGAATTCGTCCTACGGCTACCACACCGGCCCGTCCAGCACCTCAATTGACCGTATGCACGGCTCGACCTGGAGTCTGCATGTTCCCAGAATCCGTCAACGTCGACCTTGGCCGCAGCCATCCGGAACACAGCAGTAGAGTAAGTACTCCCCACTCTCCCCGCGCGCGGCTGTCATTGGGTCTGAGCCATGTGCATATGCGTGGATTCGGAGAAGCTTTCGTTCCCTCTTCAGCGGGCGGGTTCCAGGCCAATTCGACCGCCTTCTGCAGCGCCGTTGCGCCCGTCACCCGCAGCCAACGACATCACATTGCAGTGGTGGGTGGGTTTGTGCAATCCCTCGATGCAGACAGACACACGACGTGGACTCAACGTTGTCGATGGGAAGGAAGCCACAACGCCAGGTGCGGTGTAGGAGCTGCCGCTGACTGACCAGACTGGATTGACGCGGGGCAGAGCACCGGCTTCTCATTCCAGGTCCATCTTCTCAGCTTCAGAAAGAACCTAGAGAAATGTCCAGGCTCTCAGGAATGAAATTACATGTAGCACCCCGCCGGCTGTGGAACCCGGGCGGTTCTGTCCCAGGTGGGTCTGAGTGCCCTCCCCACCACCCAGCAGCCAACCTCCACAGCACCCGCCCGCGTTGACATCATCGCGCGCACCTGCAACACCTGCAAGCTTGCCCCATCTCCCGCGCTCCCGCAGATATTACCTGACATTGGTGCGTACCACTCTTCCCGCTGTGGGTGTTCAAGCAGGCAGGAGTCGAGGAGGCATTTCCAAGCTCCTTCTTCAAGCAGAGCGAGAAATGTCTGGGTGAGTGAGTCGTTGGCACAAGCTAACACCAGATCGTTGATTTGAGTGGAATCGGTGGAGCTGGGTCAGGAGTCAGGTCTCTCCACCAAAGCCACAGCGCTGACAGTTTCAGTTGCACCTGAACCATCGCTCATCCTACGTACTGAGCACTATCAAAGGCACTAACCATCCGCTGGTCTGCTCTGTACCCAAGTCGGCTTACCATTAGACTGCCGCCTGTTAGCCGCCGCTCATGGGAGAGATTCGGCCGTAGTTCGTAGAGGATATGCATAACCAGAACATGGTGATCCATTCATTCGGGGCCGTCTCCTCCCGGAGCGCCCCGTCGCTCCTCTTGATGGAAAAACCGAACAGACGAGAGCCCAGATGAGCAAAGGGCGGCTAAGAAGATAGCTACCGCGCGGCTTGGAGACACCATCAAGTGCCATATGCCGTTGTCCCCTCTGGGACAGCCATCATCCATCCCGATCCGATACCGAGAGACCCGGCTATAGGGCTCCTGAAAAAGCCAGAGAACCACGCATGAACGAACCGCAAACATAGCGGTGCCCCAAATAAGTGCTGCAACATCGATGCGCCGCCTCCCAACCACCGCCCCCTGAAAGCAAACTGAAAGCGCCGGATGTACGACGGAATCGATAAGTCGCAAAAACATTTTGTCTCCACCTGCCGCCCGGTATGTTGGAAGCAACCACCAGAACAGGGAGGGGCAGAAAATGAACGTTGGCTCTGTCGTGAGGGGTGTAGAAAAAGGAAAGGAGGGAATCGCCGCCATTGCCCCCGCCGCCAACGCCGGAACATGCATAATTCACCAGACCCCGGACCAGCTCTGGAAGTGGGTCGATAAAAACACCAAAGTCGCTAAATAATAGGCGGGAAAAAAATCGAGATCGGATCGAGCGAGGGTAATTGGGCCTCTCTCGGGAGGAGATGGTGTTGCGAGGCATATCAGAGAATGCCCGAGTCCTTGAGCGCGTTGTTCAGAATCGTCTCCTTGACCGCGGCAAACACGAGTCGGATGTTGGAGGTATCGGTGGCTTGCGTCAGACTGCGGGCGAGTTAGAGCCATGGTCGGATGGAGAACGGCGCATAACGGAGGCCCGCGAGATAACTTACTGTGGATAGAGATTGAGGTGTGCCCGGTTGACCTGGTTGAACCTCCACAACAGGTACTTGGCCGCCTTGTTGACGTCAGGCCCGCCCGAATAGTCTGGGAAGTAGCTGCCCAGCGGGGACCGAAGGAGCTTCTGCTTGAAGATGTCGACCTTGTTGAGGAAGAGAATGATGCTTGTTCTCGCAAACCACCGAGAGTTGACTACCGAGTCAAATAGCAGCAGACTCTCCATCATGCGGTTCTGCGAAAAGCCGTCAGTATCTTATGAGGAACAGTTGGGCCGCAGAATATCCTCACCTGACTACTCTCCTCCAGCAGCACCTGGTCGTACTCGCTTAGCGCCACGCAGAATATGATGGACGTGACGTTTTCGAAGCAGTGAATCCACTTCTTGCGTTCGCTCCGCTGGCCGCCCACATCGAACATGCTGCAGAGAAGAGCACCAAGGTCAGCCTAGTTCTATCGGGTCCCAGAGTTGGAGAGATCGGCGGCTCACTGGATGCTCAGTTGCCCCATCTTAAATCTCGTCTCGTAGATACCGGTGGTCTTTGTTCGAGCCCGTAGCACGTCCATTTCGACGGGGAGATAAGTTGGGGACACGATCCGTTCCGCCTCTTGGAAGAAGCTGGGGAATTGTCAGTCCTCGGCTTTCCCACGTTGAGTTAATGCGAGCCCAAATGATTTGGGCAACATACTATTCGGCCGAGTCCATGAGATAGAACTCGGTTTGCCTCTCCATCAGTTGCTCCATTACTGGATCGTTCCACACCGACTGCACAGCGGCGCCCACTCGAGGATCGATTCGAGCCTGTGGGTTCGTGTCGAGCGAGTAATCGAGTAAAAAGTCGCAATACGCCCGGTTCTCATCCAATGCCGGCTCGATCTCAAACTGCCGCATGGCACTACATAGTGCCTTCGCGCATTCTAGGAGGTTCTTGTACACTGTCGGGCGGTAGCTGGCGAGTTCATCGGGAGAATATCCTTTGAGGTGGATGATCTTCATCTGCTTCACAATCGTCGACTTTCCGCTCTCTCCGGAGCCTGCGCGTCGCAAGAGGGTCCTGGGATCAGCATCTGGCACGGTCAAAGCGACGGGCGACGGGGCGACAGGCGACATGCAGCGCCGCGACGTACCGAGTAGTAGAATCTTGCATTCCTTCCGCAGCTTTTTTGAATCTTCCTCGAGTTCCTTATCGATCTTGTTGCTCCGTTTCCTCTCCGAATCCTCGCCGCTTGAGCTCATACACGCCCCCATGACGACCATTCGCTGGGTTGCAAACCAGCTTACAAGTACCGAGATGTGCAATCCGCTGACCTAGGGGGGGCGGCGGGAGGCGAGTCCAAGAGCGTGGGCGCTGCCGGCGCCTGCTGGGTTGGAAGGTCGCTTCTCCCACAACTCAAAATTCCATCGACGGTATACAGGACCGGGGCAAGCGATTCACGGGCTCAGTAGGCGAGCGCCGGCACGGTGGTGTGCGGTGAGACGGCGATGTCTGGAGAACGGGGTTGGAGATGCCGCCAATCCAATCGAGAGGGGTCTCTGTTGCAGCAATGGGATGCAACGGCAAAGACCCGCCCCTGCCGAGAATCGGAAATCGCAACCTTTTGCCGACAACGGGGTAAGACTGGCCGAACGAATGCTGATGTCGTGTTTAATTTGCCGGCACCAGTCCTGACTTTTGGATGACGCTCGAAGCTGTGGGAGGCGAAATGTTTCAAGTCGTCTGGGGCTGTTGGGATGGGATGGAAAGGGTGGCGGCGACGCGCGGGCAAAGCGAATGGCGAGCGGTATAACGTTAACCAAACGTTGAAGGCACGCCCCGCGATTCAGCGCGCGTGCGAATTGCTATTCCGCTGAGATATGGTGTTGCCGATGAGCAGCAAGGCGCCGGTAGTTCGTTGGGGTTCGACGGGGCTGCAGGATCGGTTCGTCGCACACACACGTAAGGGCGTCGAAGGTAGGTATACCACGCGGTGCCGTGGATGCGCTGTGGGTGGTTTAACTCGGTGGGAGGGAACGGGGAAGGGGGGAGAACGACAGGGCTCGATTCCTTTGTCAGTCAAGGGCTTTTGCACAACACGACGCTGCGACGGGCGCACCCAGGGAGCCAGGCTTCCAGGCTCCGAAAGCTGGGGGCGGGAGTAAACCCCAGACAGGGGCCGGGGGCCTTGCCGGGTCACTCTCGAGCTCGCATCCCCCATCCGCGCAGCACAGGCGAGCGAGGTGTGGAGGGACTTGTCATTGAAACGAAACCGAGGGCGTAATTAACGATAACGTTACCGCTACGGGCTAGGTAGTGTATGTGGCCTTTGGTCTCCAATGATTGAATTGAGTACGGAGTAATTCAACTCAGCGAGAGACAACCAGAGAGGGAAGTAGCGATCCTGACATTGCTGCCTGGCGAACGCACTGGTCGTTGCAGCTATCGCAGGCACCTCAGGTTGTTAAGTTAGTAAGTTCTGACCGGCTCGTGCGGATATCGTGTACGCTCTTTTCCGACTCTCAACAGGTCGCTACCGCCGCATTGTCATCAACGAAGATCTCTGCTCCACTGTGGATGCTGCCAATCAACAACACCAGCTTCAGCCCTGAAGGCTGACATCAACGGCCGCCGTCGCCGTGGGATGAGACAAAAATCCTTAGCATCAAGTCTGTTCGTCAGCTTCGAGCTTCATCCTTGACGCAGCTGGAAATTCAGTTCGCCAAGCGGCCAGTCCGGCTCGACGGACAGCAGACCTGCTGGTTTGATGCCATGGACTGTTTCTCATCGCGCTTCGGCCGTCCGTTCCAGCCACAGCATTGTTCAAGGTCCATCTCTAACCCCTGACCAAAATTGATCGAGATCGCGGTGCGCAGTCTCGGTGCTAAAGTTACATACCTCGCAAGGTTGCGCCGCTGGGACTCACGAAACGCTGCTCAGTTATGCAATTTTGAGCCACGTGGTATTGCTGGCGTCTTGAGACTTGACGCCAGAAGCGTGGTGTTTCAGCTTGGCCCTCACTTACCCTTCCCATCATTGCGCGAGCTCCCTTTGCGCACTTCCATCTGAAGGACCTACCTACCTATGCAGTACAGTACAACCTGGTGCGCTCCAATTGTGTGTAACCCGGTGAACACAGTACATTCTCTGCAAGCAATTATTACAACAGGGAAGGGCTGTCCAGATGTTGGCGCGGCGCGGCGGCCGGCTCCCCCCCCATGCGAATGTGCCATCCTGCCGCTCCCGACGCCAGGATCCTGTCAACCGCGTGTCTTCAGCCGCCTCCAGAGCCCGGAAAGCTTAACATGATCGTCGCCCGTTCGTGCTCGAGTCTCGAGACAACCGCGGCGGTCAGCCAGTCAGTCAGTCAGTCAGGGGGTCGTGGCCGTAGTGTATTCGGACCGGCGAAACTCGGAAGAATGGTTGGGGTTGCAGGAGCAGAGCACATCACACACGCAGACAGACACACAGAGAGAGTAGCACTGAATAGGTAGGTAGCTACTGCGTCCACAGCACCCAGGAGCAGGGCTGCACCACGGGACGGCGCCTCTACAGTACACCTACTTGGAACTGCGTACAGCACCAGTCCCCGAGCGTCCGAGACTCGAGCCACACGCAGGCGCCCGCCCGTCCCGCACCACCTTCCGAGAAGAAGGCCAAGCTAGCGTTGATCACCGCCGCGAGGCCGCGTCCGGCGGCCCGATGAGAGCCTGCCTGCAGCGTACCGCACACCGAGTGCAGGCAGGCAAGCTCGGCAGGCAAGTGAGAAAAGAAAGCAAACCAACCCCCAGAACAGCCCCCTCAAGACGTACGCCGAAAATGGATTGTGTGACCGGCAGTTGTCTCCAAAAAGAGACGGGCATGCCTGCGCTCGCCGACCGCGGTTCGACGCCACCGTGCGCCCCGGTTGGCTCGCTTCCGACGCAGCAGAGATCTCGATCGCCGGCGAATCAAAGGGAAAGTCGGTGATGATTCGAAGTTGCCCGCTTGCAATAAGCCTCGGGTTCCCGAGCACCCCGAGCCTAGTCACTACGAATCCGAATTTAATATCTAACGTTCTGCGTAGTTAGTACACGTGCACTGCGGCCTCGGGGCGGGCGGGCGCCAGCCTCGCAGGCATCCGAGCTCTCATCTCGGATGCGTACCCGGCCTAGAGTCAACGTTAAACGGTAGGTGGTTAGCGTGTCTCGTGGTGATACCGAAGAGCGTGGGCTGGCAGGAGGATGTACAAGTAGAGACAGATTTTGTGCAAGGCCTTGAATGTACGCAGTACATGGTGCCGCACGCTGGTACTCATGATTCACTAATCCGTATGGAAGAATCACTGCTCCAAGCATGCACTCAACAGGCCACAGGCCTCGGAAAGCCTTCTCAGCCTTGACACTCCGCATGCACACAGCAGTCTGGTCAGGGGGGTCGAACGCCCAGAAACACCAGGGCAGTGCGGCCTTTTATTATTAGCAGGGCACTAAACGACTAGCGGCATGGGGAGCAACGACGTCCTTGCCCAAAACGCCCTCCTGCATGAGCACTCATCACCTAAAGCCGGCATGGCAGCCCAACAAATTCCCGTCGTCTCAATCCGATGCGTCTCCCTTGCGTCCGTCCGTCTTATCCACCAATCGCCCCCTGGGCTTGTGTTCAAGGTTGAATTAACCCTCAGGCGGACATTCCAGAAGGGAGCAGAGGAAGAACGATGAGTACTGTGTACGCAGTAGAAAATCAAGTTTCTCAAAAACCGAATCGACAATGTCATAACGTCCAACACCACGAGGATCTACCGTAGTTAGTTAGACCACGCTACCTCCCGTCTTGTTCCCCAATGTTGCCCTTCACTTCACCGCCCCTGTCCCGAGCCGTGCCAGCGCCGTGTTGGGTCTTGCCTCACTTCCCAAACCAGCTTCGCCGCTTAACTACTGTGTAGCAAGCCAGGTCCCAACAAGACCCAGAAGCCACGGTGGCATTCAACGAACCAGCGTTCAAAGCCCCTCGAAATCATGATCGAAGGGACGCAGGGGCGCATTTGTTACTCATACAATTCATCAAGAGGGCCCTTCATCAAAAGCCCCCTGCTATCTGGTTGTCAGGGCCCGTTTCCTCCCTGACAAAAACAAAGCATAATGTAGGTAGGCGTAATGTGATGATTTGGGGGGTCGGCATATCGGCCAGGGTGAATGAAACGAGACCGCGTTCAAGCCAGATACCCGATGTCGTCGTCGTCGAGCCGCTCGAGGTACTCCTTGTCGAGCAGGATCTCGATGCACTTCTTGATGTCGCTGACACGGGGCACGAAGCGGGCGCGGATCTGGTTGATGGTCTCGCTGACGAGCTGCTGGTGCTTCATGCGCTTGCGCGCCTTCATGATGCGCACGATGGCCGACTGGGACATTAAAGTCAGCACGGGCGACGGACAAAGAACAGAAGAGAAGGGCATGTCTCACCTGCAACAAAAGCTTGCGGTCCTCCTCGATCGTCTTGTTGGTCTCGGCCTCTTCCTGTTTCGACTCGGACTTCATGCCGACGTTGAGGTTGACGCGGTACTTCTTGTTCTTGAAGTCGTAATTGAGCGCGAAGCTCGCACCCGGGCCGACCTTGGTGCTCCCGCCGTCCATGTTGAGCACTTTCGCCTTGAGCAGGATGCCGAGCGACGGGTCGAGCGCCTCGCTGTTGAGCTGCGTCGTGGTGGCGATCTCGTCGTACGTGTTCCTGTCCTTCTCGTTGAACAACAACAAAATGGCCATCTGGTAGAGCGAGACCTGGAACGTGTAGGGCATCTTGGCGTTCTTGACGTAGTTCGCCTTCACCTCGCCCTTGCACAGCTGCCAGAGCCACGTGAGCTTGCGGCCCTCGTGCTTAGCCTTGTAGAAGCGGCCGAAGCGCTCGCAGTCGGCCGCCACCTCCTCGGGGGGGTTGAAATTGGTCCCCGGCGCCGTGAGCGGCCAGAAGCCGGTGCCGAGAATAGAGTAAGACGAATCGAGCCCCTTGGTGCCGAGCCCCTGAACGTGCTCCCGGAAGCCGGCGTTGAGGTCCTTGGAGATCTGCATGTCCTGGAACATCCGCTGCAGCTTGTTGGTGTACTCGAACCCGCACGCCTCCTTGAGCTTGCTGATCATGCTCGTCTCGGCGTCGTCCGACGACGAGTTGCTGTGCACCAGGCGGCGCGCCAACATGCGCGAGTAGAACTTTTGGAACACGTCCTTGTCCTCGATGTACTTGAACACCGTCATGATCTGGACGAGCGTGCTCTCCAGGTCGGCGTCCTCGACGCCGGTGCTGCTCTTGCGGAGGAGCACGTCGGTGTACTTGGCCAGCAGCTCGGGCGACTTGTTGGTGCCGGACTTGCAAACCTCGTTCCGGTTCACGAACTCCCTGCAGGCATTGTCGAGCGACCGGGTGAATTCAGGCTCGTTCTTGAAGGCTCGCTCCACGAGGCCTTGGTACTGGGTGTGGATCTCGAGCAGGGCGTCGACGTAGACCTTGGGCTCGAGCTTCTCGGCGTCCGAGGCCACCTTGGCGACGGCCGCCAACCCGGCTTTCCTGACGTGCGTCTCGAACTTGGTTCTAAGCGGGTCCAGGCCGTCAGGAATGCGCGACAGCAGGCTATACATGCGTGCCATGTCCTCCTCCCGGTCACTATCCAGGAGCACCTGGAACTCGTCGCGGAGCATGTTGGAGTGGTCGGCGATGAGGACTTGGTTGCAGGCTTTCTTCAGTGGGATCGCTATGTCCGGGTGAAGGTACATCTTGACGCGCTCCTCCTCCTCCTCGAGGCGGGCCTCGGCCTTCTTCATGTACTCGACCACGCTGTTCTCGGCGACAAACTGCTGGCTCTCGTTCTGATAAAACACCTTGGTCGCCTCGAGGAAGGGTCGCTCGAAGTGGAAGCGGTAGACGTCGAGCGTCGTCTTGGAGGAGTCTCCGTCGTCCAGGCCAAGTGAGACGAACGAGTCGACCACCTGCTTGATCTGATTGTGCTCGATGGTCTCGCCGTTGCGCTGCTTCTCGACCAGTTTGAGGACGGCGTCCATAACCTTGGACGAGACCTGGGTGAAGAAGACATCGCGCCATTGTACCAGGTGCAGAGTATACACATCGTACACGTTCTTCTTGCCTTCGTCGATCTCGCGCTTCACCCAGTGCCGATTGAGATATCGGAACAGGTGGTGCACGTACTTGGCGGCATCGGTGTAGCGTTGCCACTCTCGGATGTAGAATGCCAGCAGAGCCTCATCCGTGTGCGCCTTCGACTCGGTCACCAGCCTCTTGAGAAGGCCAGATAGATACTCCGACAGCTTCTTGTAGAGATCCTCGCCGAGCAGGTGAGCTGGAAGATGGGTTAGCGGCTAGCCGGACAGGCGGGTCAAGATTCCAGCAGTACGAACCGCCACGATGGGATGCACCAGACAAGGTGCTTGTCAGGGTAAAGCCGTGGGCTTTTTGAGATGTGCAGAAGTTGTGGACGGCCCTGGAAGAGAGTCAGTCAAGCGAAAGCAGCTTCCGCCGAGACAGACGGCACAGCCTTACGTGTAGATGCCCATGTACTACGCCCAAGATGTCAGCGCGGTCCTAAACCCTCATAAGAGAAAGCAAACTTGAAAAGAGCGCATACAGTGTTCAGATCCACGCCCTCCTGAAGGTTGTGCATAATCCTCGTGACACCAGCCTGTAGGTATTCCCAGCTGCTTGCAGGTCAGCATCCTCCTGGCTCTGGGCGCAGCAAGGTGTCCAGCCAGACAAGTCACGCACGTTGTCTCGATGTCGTCCTTGGCAGGTTGCGGGGGCATCCCCGGTAGCGAAGAGGGAGGCATCTCGGGCAGGCGCGAGGCGCAGGAGCTGTCGGGGTCGAGGTTGGGAGTGATGTCGTCGTTTGGGCAGGTCGGTGAGGGCGGTTGACGAGGCGATCAGTCCCAGTCGGTTTCGGCTGCGGGGCTGCCTGATCTTTCATAAGCAGTCGGTCCCGATCGCCCAAAACGCAGTATCAAAGGCAAAGAAGAGAATACTGAGTCACGGAGCTGTGACGGAGAAGAAGCGTACCAAGAATCGTGTGTTCGACAGACAGCCAGGCAGGCAGGCGTTCAGGCTCCCGTCCCTCCGCCAGTGGAAACAGTGGGGAACGAGCGAGAGCGCGGGGAACGGGTGCTGTAGAAGGCCAGCCGGCGGAATGGCAATTGCTATAACGCGACAAGGCGAGATGTGTAATCGCCCGAGCGCTTTCCGATAATACCGAGGGACCTAGAACATAAAGAGAGCAGAGAAATGTCCTGGCGGTTCTAGAGATGTCGTGCAACGCACTGGAGGCGCCGGTTGCCGTTTCCAATGTTTGGTTCGTATTTGGTTGGGTGCTTGAGGCTCCAGGCAGGGAGGACCCACCTACCCACGGTCGCGGTCGGGCCCAATATGCCTGTCAACCTTGACCCTTGCTTGGGGTTGATGCCTGCTTGCCTTAAGTACCGTACCCTGGAAAGTTATCGACACATTTACCAGCCCAAGCGCGTCCATTCAATCAAGAGATTGTTTTTACCCGACCGTCGCAACGCAACTCATCTCCATTGAATGGTATACCTGCACCTAGCATACGTACTTCAGCAGGTTCTACACGTTCATTGCTAATGCTTCCAGCCATGTCTTCATTGATTCCAAAGGCTGTGGCTGCTTCGCCGCCGCCTCCCGCGCACACCATCAATCCACCTTTACCGACGTTCATATCATGCTCATCTACGAATGCCCAGTACCAAGTGCCTGCTGATGTGCAAAGACGCTGTGTTGATGGTGAGGGTATAGGTGCCAAAGAAAACAACGCAACAAAAGATGCAGGTAGCCAAAACTCCAGGTACTCCAAGAGCCCTCCACCCATTCTCGTCCGGCCCGACCCCCAGTCAATGGTCCAAGTCCCCCGCGCCGAGCTTCTGAGCCAGGCGAAACACGTTCACCGACAGGGTCAGGCTCCACGATATCAGGCCGATCAGCTGGAAGGAGGCCAGGGCTTGGGTGTACTGCCGCGTCTCGCGGCCGTTTGGGTTGTGGTAGACGAGCGCCTCGAAGGCGAGGGCGGTGCTGGCGGACTTGAAGATGATGAAGAAGAGGTCCATGAGGACGAGCGAGATCTTCTGCGTGGCCAGCCGCAGGCCGAGCGGCTCGCCCGTGTACTCGTCCCACGTCATGTAGCCGATGTAGGGGATGGCGACCGTGTCGACGACGATGGCCACGATGGACTGCGTCAGCTCCGACGACTGCCCGCCGCTGCCGTGGTGTTCGAACTCGTAGATCTTGGCCGACAGCGCCAGCGCGACAATGGACGTCAGAAGTACGGCCAGGCGGAACGCCAGCGGCACGAGCGGGTGCCGCAGGATGATGCGCCAAATCCGCTTGTAGAGCACCCGCGTCCGCGTCTGCCTCCGCCCGTACGCGTCGCCCCCCGGCGGGGCCAGGTCAACGGGCCCATTGAGGCCCGGCTGCAGCTTGTCCAGCACCTCCGGGTCGACAATCTGCGCCTCCTCGTTCGGCAACCGGCCGTACCGCGACGACTGGATGTAGCCCCGCCAGGGCGAGTCCGGGGCGGCGCGGCCGTAGCGCGGCACGATGACGGGCTCGGCCGAGCGCAGGTGGTCCCATTTCCGGCCTCGTTCGGCGACGTCCTTGCGAATCAGGAACTTGCGCAGCCTGAGCCTGGACGCTCTCGCTGACACCTCCAGCCCCAGCACCGCCGGGTTCTCGTAGACGTAGCCGTCTCGCGAGACGCGCCTCTGAGCCTGGGCCGGGACATGGTTGTGCTGGGCGAGCCGGGCGCGCGGGGGCGGCGAACTCAAAGCGCGCAGTTGGGTCTCGGCCGGCGCGCCGTACCGCGCTTCATACGAGTCGATCCATGCTGCCCAGCACGCGGTTAGTGAATCTCATCAAGGGACAACGGTGCAGCGACAGTAAGGGCGCCTCGTACGCGGTAGTGTCCGTGAGGTGCCGCGCGAAGCGGAGGTCGAGCGCGCGGCGCTGCTCGGAGATCTGGTGGATGCGCGCGGATCGGAATGCTGCGGACTGGATGGCGGCCCGCCCTGTGTCGCCATCACCGTGATTGGGGGCGCCCTACACGGACAGGGGTAGAAACTGCTTGAGCTGCGGCACCCAACGCGCATCAAGCACGGGGGCGGTGCATGCAATCGGTGACAGACGCTGGGGTGCGGCTGTGGTTGTAGATTGGGCGCAACTCGGCACTGTCGCTACATGCCGCAGCGCTCAGAGAATCCGTGGTCAATGTGAGGCCATCCTCAGTCCCGTGGTGTTGAGAGTGTAGTGCGGTTCATAGTAGGTCCGACTGGCCGCCTTGGCTCTCGCGCCCAGATTCCCATTTGCGAGCGAGCCTTGGTCTGAATGATCTGTTTTCGTCCCGCAGCAACTGGCGGGTATCCCTGCCACTGCAGGTCGGAAGTGCCGGTGGCTAAACCCCCGTCCCTGGCACCTATGACGACAGTCGGCAGCGCTGGAGAAGGCTGACCAGGATGAAGCGGATCCAACACTGGCGCACGGCAAGAGCCGGTTCCAGCGGGGTCTGACCGTCGGCACCATTTTTGACGGAGAGTCGGGCTGCCGCACTGTACCTACTGTGTACAGTACCTGGTAATGGTATCAAGAGGAAGAACCGCGGAGTAACGTTAATTGGTCTCTAGCCGCCGGTCATGATGCTAGCTAAAATGAACCGAGGGCTCTAGGCAGTAGGCAACGAAATTGTCATGGTATGCGTTTACAGTCAATGAGCACTCAACATTTCCCTGCCAGCGAGTTTCAGACCAAGCCAAGGCCCGAGCGGTGCCTTTCGTCAGGAATTCGGCACTCTATTCCTAGGTAGGCGCCTCGTGGGGTATTGCAGCCTTCACGATTGTCTTGTTCTTTCTACATTAGCTCGAGACTGGCAGTTCAGGGCTTCCCTGCCAGCCTCGTTCAATGTACTATAATTTTGTGCTACTCTCTAAGACGCAGCATTCGTGCTTGGATATAGCTTTTTCAGACCTACCCACTTTCCCACTCTGTATAGTCCAGTCCATGGCTTCTGCGTCTCGCCTCTCTCTATCTGCTTGTCAAAGGACGGACAAGACGGACGCGCGGCCACTTTGCCATCTTCGTACCCAACGCGCTGGACGTTGAGAAGAGCCCGTCCAAAACTGAGGGCTGCACCCGCACCGCCATCCACGTCGTCGGCAACCCTTTGACTGGCTTCTTTCACGAGTTCAAGCGGAACTACAACACGCTCGACGACAACACGCTAGTCACGGCCGTTCATCTTGGGGCCATCGAGCCATCGCTTCATGTCGACCCGAGCACCGCCGAGTTCTCCCTGGACAGGGCCGCTCTGGGAGCACTGGATGCCGCGGCTCTCCGGGTGCCTTGCCCGGGGAAGAGTGACGTCCGGGCTCCTGTTGACGGTGTATATGTGCTTCTTCTGAGCGCTGCAGTGGTGTGCGGTACTAACTTGTCCCACGGAAAGGTGCTCAACAAACGGTGTCAGGAGTGGACCATGGAGTACGTTCAGCTCCTTGTCAGCCTCGGTTATCTGGACCACGGCGCTATCCAGCTGGTGCAGGATCAGAGAGACCCTCCAACGCATGGGGTCATGCTTCGCCGCGGAGGCGATGGCGACGACGGCACTGAATAGGTGGGCACAACTTAGAAGGTACCGGGTCACCTTTGCTCTGCCCGGGAGATTTGTGCGTTTCCGCTGGTCTCTGAGCGGGCTCTGAGCCTATGGGGCGTGTTGACCTACGGCCTGCAGTTGCAAGGAGCTCCTGAGGTTCCCATCGGCACAGCACAGAATTCAAGGGCTGACTCAGAAAGTATCAAGTAAGAACATTGCGTGCCGAAGGCGCTTTTCCAGGATCACCTCAAGTACAACTGAACATAGTAAGGCCCACTGCTGGGGCTGTACTGGATTCACACGTTTCGTTTTCGAAGGTCCCAGGCCCTGCCCAACTCGCCGCGATGTGCTGGTCCTGGAGATCCCGAGGCTCAAGAGTGTGAGCAGTAAGACACTAGAGGCTGAGATCACAGCTATGGATGGCCCAGAACTCTATGTACACGTGTAAGCTTGGAGTTGCGCATACTTTAGCCGGTGATTTGTAGCCTTTCGCTGCGGGGTTCGCACCTGAAGTGAGGCCTGCGACAAGCATGGAGCGGCTGCCCGATAAGGGGACCATGCAAGCACTCAACACAGGGCAAGCTAAGGAGCGACCCACTTTAAAGCTTCGCCGGCGAATCGTTGTCTAACATTGGCAACCATTTGCGTCACTGTTTCTGCTCATCCTGGAGCTCAATCCCAGCAAGCTTTCATCGCCTTCTGCGAACGCGCGGTCGTCTTTGCCACTGCGCTGTGAGGACTGTTTACTCCGTAAGACATTGGCAGCCGACAGTACACGATGCGAGCTCCTATTTGCGACCCCAAAATTTAGATTACGCCCGTGCTATTCCTCCCTTTTCTCTCTCTTCCTTTGATCCGACTGCACCGCGTGGCTTGTTGCTCTCGCCGATTGATACGAAAACCATGCGCCTCTATCTGCTGCCCATATCGACGAGACGCACGCTGCTCTACTGCCAGAAGCTCAACGTCCCGACCACGGAGAAGCAGACCTGGTCCGACTGGCTGCAGTCCAAGGCCGCGCGCACCTGGTCTGGCTGGGAGAAGAAGGAGAGCGGCTGGCAGAAATCGGTCGTCGGCTACGGCAACCAGGTGCTCCGCCGCATCCCCTACGAAGAATGGGGCCTCAAATCGGTACCGCCGTTGTCGCAGCGCCGCAAGCAGGTCGAGCTGAAGGGCACCGAAAAGGTTGAGGTCGTGTACCCCAAGAGCCTGATGCAGATGGACCGGGTGCCTAAGATCCTGGAAACGCTGGCCACCGAGAGGGAGGCATTGCACAAGAGCAGGCTGATCTGGTGTTTCGTGGGCATGCCGCTGACCGCGCCCATTGCCTTGATACCTGTGTAGGTGCTTTGCGACTGCGCCACACGGCTGTAACGGCCTGGGGGCTGACATTTCCGCTTTCTCTAGTCTTCCAAATCTTCCCTTCTTCTACCTGGTGTATCGCGCCTGGTCGCATTGGAGGGCACTGTCTGGGGGGAAGCACGTGCAGTTTCTCGTGAGCAACAACTTGCTCGCTCTGACGCCATCGCCTGTCGTCGACGCGGTGTATGCTGAGCAAAGGGACCCATTACCCTCCACTCCCGAGCCGACAACGGACTCCAGCGAGTCCAAATTGGACCCTCCCGATGCCGCTTCGGCAAACGGCTCACAAAATCCCAACGGCGAAACCATGTTATTGTCGCAGGCCAAGGGCAAGGAGATGACGCAGGCGCTGGACCTGCCGCAGCTCGAGGTTGAGCTAGAGCGGGCCATATGGCAGGTCGAGGCGGCCATCAAGAAGCGGAGCGGTGAGGTTGCCGCTAAACAAAGTCAAGAAGAGCACGGGCGATGACAGAAAAATATCGCAATGACATATTCGTCTGACAAGATTATGTAGTGTACGACGACGGTTTTTCAACGGAGTTTGGGATGGCGGTTGCGAGCACGATAGACGGCGTTTGTTTGGTTTGCTTGGGTACAGCGCGGCATGTCACGGCGATGGTTCGCTAGACTCGACTCGACCCGACTCGATAAAGACAACCCAAAGACCATGTTTTTCTTCACACCCTTTGGGTGTGCGCTTTAGCTCCACATGTGTCCTCCGCCCTAGTTAATCTCACCCGAAAGCAAACAGCCAGCCGAAGACGAGCCGACCTCCCTCAACCACCCCCCCCCGAGCAGCCTCACCTCCCCAACGCCCGGCCATCGAAAGCGCTCACGAGCGCGTGCACCACCGCCAACGCAATCAGCAGCGACGCCGCGATGACAATGCGCCGCCCCGTCAGCCCACCGCCGCCGCCAACGGCAATGGCACGACCAAACCCAACTCCAGTCCTGACCTTCCCCCGCCGACCTCGAAGCACGAACCTCCTCCCTGCCGCTTCCTCATCCTCGCCCAGCCCACCGCTTAGACGGCTGGGATACACGTCCAGCTCGACAACCCCGAAACAGTCCTCCTGCGCTCCAACGTCGATCCCTAGTCCGGTGAGCTCCCCCGCGCGGCCGTCGCTGCGCCAGTCCATTGACGCGCTCCGCGTTGTGCGGGAGAATTTGGCCTTGCGGACGTCGCCGTCACCGCCATCACTCGCACCACGTTTGTCCGGACTGGGTGTTCTCGATGGTGGTATCGGCCAGGCTGAGAGGTCGATTTCCCCTGCTTGGTATAGGTGAGAGTAATCCAGGTCGGAGGGAACGGGGATTGTGAGGGTGTGCGCCATGTCAGCTAGTGCTGCGTCTGTGGGGATCAGATCGTGCCGGTGGTGGCTTGGGAGGTGCTTCCGGTCATCTGTCCGGGGGCTGTGTTGATGGCGCCGGTGATACTGCAGCTGGTGGTGGTGCTTGGGGTGGTGATGGTATGGAAGCGGACTAGTGGTTGGGGAGAAGAGTGGCGGTGCATCCTGCCATGATGGGCGTCCCGAAGCTGGGGATTGGGGCGGGGACCGGGGCCGGGGCCGGAAGTGGGACTGTTGATGCTGCCGCGGGCGAGTAGGGCTGGCGAACAGGGTATCGTTATCGTCGCGGTGGAACAGGTGGTGGTGGTGCTGGTGGTGGTGGTGGTAATGCTGGTGCTGCTGCCGGAGGAGTGTCTCCGAGCGCCAGGCCAGTGCGGCCTTCTGCCGGAGCAGGCGTTGCGTGGGACTCGGCTCGGTGAGGCTGTAATCTGGCGGGAGTTTGATCTTGGGGCTCGTCCTAGTGGGGCATGATGTTGGTGTGGATGAATGCCCGTTTTTGTCATCTGAGCAGGCCTTGGGGTTGAGAGGGGACGGGGTCAGCGGGGCGTACCGCCATGCGTCTGGTGATGAGGGCGTGGTGGAGGAGAGCATCATGTTTGCGTTGCAATGAACCTAGGTGATGAGAAGATGAGTGGCATTCCGGCTACGAGCTACGAGACGAGACAAGCTGGTTCGTCGATGCATTGGGGTTCTACATGTTTTGTTTTTGCTCTGCTGCTGCATGCGGCGGAGGTAGGAATGGGGCGTGGACATCCGAGTTGGCACCAAAGGTTCCGCGGTGAAACGGGCACAGGTGCGAGATCTACGCCACCCTGAGGAATGCAGCATGCATCCCCGTTTGCGGAGGCAGCTGACAGCGCCGTTTCAATCTGGCGCAGCCTTTGACCTTTATGTTTCTGCCTGGCAAGCGGGAAGGTGCTGGGCTATGAATGTTGTTTTTGGAAGCGATAACCAGAACCCGTTTATTAGGCCGAATGCAAAAAGGTGCTAACTGCGTGCATCCGAGCCAGCCTTGCAATACCCGTCCCATTCGAGCACCCACCCCAGGCTGTCGTTAGCCACGCTCGCTGTTGAGCGCTATGGCCGTTGACCATGGTGAACTGAACTGTGCTCGGTTGAGCAGTGGGAGAATCGATTCATAATTAAGTGGTATTCGCACTCCAACAGCAAGGCTTTATTGTTTTCCCAGTCCTGTATGCCCCCCTTCAGCTTTACGGCCCTTGCCGCAGTGCATGTCCTCGCCGTACTCCAACAACTCCGTCCATATCCACCTTTTGACCCAGCAAGCCCGACCCAGTTCACGGTTGAAGCCTACAGCGTAGCTCTAGCGCCTGCCCCAGAACAAAAGGAGAACTCCGCGGCAGATCTCCCTATATGCCTCCTCCTCATAGTGCCGCAGAATAGATTTGATTTGAAATGTCCACCCTCGGCAGCATTCTGAGGTGCTGCACCGAAAGCGGAAACCTTCAGTAAAGTTCAGGGAAAGCCGCGAAGCAATATAGCAAAGAAAGAAACCCAACACTTTGCTCCCAACCCAGCACTCCCCAATGCAGGATGCCCGTCCGAAACCAACAAGAAGCGCAAGAGCCCCCACGCGGAGGCGCAGCAACCTCAGAGCAGAACAAAGTGAACTTCCACAACTGCAGCACAAGGCTATAACGCCGATTGTGGGGTTGAAGCCGCCTCATCCGTGTTCGCTGCAGGCTCCTCAGGTCGCGCCCTCTTGGCCTCCCGGCCGCTCTCGTGGACTTCGAGTGCCTCTTTCGCATCCTTAAGCTCAACCTCGAGCTCGTCGAGACGTCGCTTGAGCATGTTCTCTCTCCGGTGGCTCTCCTCCAGCTCCTTCTGAAGTTGACCGTGCGCCTCGCTCGTGGCGTCCAGCTGGACCCGCAACTGCACCTCGGCCTCCGAATTGCTCTTTTCTTGCGCCTGGCGGTTGACCTCCTCTTGCTCGAGCTGCTGAATCCTCCCGCGGTAGAGCTCCTGAATGACTTCGAGCTCGCTGACCCGCGTCTTCAAGCTGGCGTTGGCCGCCAGAAGCTGCTCGTGTGTCTGCGGCATGTCCAGGCGGTCACCGTTCATGGGAGACGGAGCGCGGCCATCAGGCCCACCAAACCCCGACAGCTGCTGGGCCTGGAACTGGTCCTCGATGTTCTGGTAGATGGGCATGTGCGAGGCGTAAAGGTTCGGTGTCCCGGTGCGGGAAATGGGGGAGTGATCGTCGAGCGCTCCGTTCGCCGACTTCTGCGAGGCTCTGCGGGGGCCATTGCCGACGCCGAGATCCGAGCCGTTCAAGTCGCCTAGTTGGGACGGGTGTTGATGTTGTTGGGCTTGTGCCTGCTCGCTGTTAAGTTCCGTTGCCGGTAATCGAGATGCGCAAAGGGGGGTTCTTCACCTTCTTCTGCTTCGCGAGGTCCGGTCTCATCGTCTTGACGCGGTTGCGGCTCTTGATCACGTCTGTCTTGAGCGAGATCGGCCTGGGCCGCCCGTGGAGCTTAAGGAAGAGCCCGCAGGCGTTGCAGAGCACTGCGCCCGTCTCGTCGCGTCGCCATAGCGGCGTGGTCGACGTGCCGCAGTTCTGGCATGTGGGCTGTGTAGAAGCACGGTCGTGGTTAGCCATGGTCGCCATGTTTGGAAGCTGCGCAGGCGTTGCTCAGTGAAGCGCAGATGTATCGGCGACGATGTTAATGGGCACCCAAGAGATTAGATGCGACGATAAGACAAAGATAAATGCCGATGGGGAACTGGGGGATGGCAGATGATAACGCAGATGATAAGGAAATTTTTGAGAGAAAGCACGGCAGTGGGGCGCAGCTGATAACGGCTTCGAGGTCGCAGCAGCGAGTTTCCAGGCTGGTGCGATTCGATCAAAGGAATGCGCGAGCCAATAGCAAGCTGCGACCAGGCGGGAAACGGCAGTAATGCATGGCGTCGCGATCGGTGCCGTGCAGCAATTGTTGGGGCAGGGAGTGAATGGGCACGACGACTAGGGACAGACCAATCGAGATAGACGGGCAGTCACACTTACCAGATTTCCACCAGGCGCAGGGGCCGTGCTGGCAGGTGACGTGCCCGAAGCATACATGGCGGGCGCAATCGCGACGGGCCTGTGAGGGCGCGATGTTAGCAACGACGCTCTGGGATGGAAGACGCATCTGTAAGGTTCAGGCGTCTGTGACGCTGTCCGAGTCTGGAGCATGTGACGCGAACAACGTTCGCCAGGAGCGTACGTCTGGTGACGCGAAACCTCCCTGAAATGACCAAACCCAGACCGCAAACGCCCTCATTATCCCTTCATCCTTCCGGTGCAACTGTCCACACAGACCCTGGGTATTCCGTACTAACCTTGGTTGCGGGGAGCTCGCAGTCGAGTTATCTAGGGCGAGCGCCGGAGCGCCGGCTTGCGCCTGTTGTGTGAGGTACTGGGCTGCAGATGCTTGTGTAGAGACCGAGCTGGGTCTTGAGAAAGGTTCGGCTTCGTGCGCCGCCGGCGCCAACAGGTCGTGGGAACTATCATCCATTCTCGGTTCGGTTCTGGGGTCGAGGGCGGCGAACTCGAGGTCGGGATGCAGCGACGCCAACGCTGCGTCGCCGTGAGGCAGATCGGTAGGCGGTAGCGCAGCCAGTTTGGCGGTATTGCGAAATAACCAGGGTTGAGCTGCTTCTGGTCGCAATGGCGCGGTCGACACAGAATCGAGCGCGGTACAGCTGATTCCAGCTGACTTGCACGAACGAAAGGTCTCGCAAACGGAAAGGCGACTGGAGAACACAAGCCCGGGGGTCGCGCAGGGAGGTTGTGATGGCCGTCTGCTGGAACGCGACGTGAACAGCTGTCGAGGATGCGGGTAGAACAACAGTCTAATTGAGATTCAGCATCAATGCTCCAGTCAATCTGCGGAGGAGCGATGCGGGGCTTCAAGCTTGTTGACGAATGCTGATGCGGGCGCGATGAGAGAGGGAAGACGACTCTCTGAGGGCGGGTGACGAAAGGAAGAAGTTGGGTGTCCAGGTGCGCGGGTACGTACCTGACCATTCCGACCATCTCATTACGGCATCACAATTGGTCGGCCGTGCTTGTAACCCCTGCTTTTACCTGCGGAGACTTGGTTTTACAAGTACTAAATTAAACTCAAACTAGAACACGGCGAATAAAATGGAAATACCGCGGTTGTAAATTCACCCTTACGTTTTTGGGCTTCTCTACCATCTGATGAATAGAAACCGAGCGTTCTGCAAGGAGAGCGGGAGCGATTGGAAGCGCGGCCGTGTTGTTGCTGAATGCAACATCCCAGCTTATCGGCGGCCTAATCGTACCTTGAAGCCCCACCTTCAGCCTGCCGGCAAGACACTGCCCCCAAAAATTTACAGCAGCGACGCATCTAAAGAACATCCATACCGACCAGTTACCTCCACGCCAACTCACCCCAGACGACGGACTCAGCGAAACACCGAGCATCGAAAAGCCAGCAACTGCCCTCTCGCTGCCATTTGAGACACAAATCACTAGCCAGCGAAATGCCGTCGACACATAAGAAAGAAAAGCCGTGGGACACGGAGGACATCGACAAATGGAAGGTCGATCCGTTCACCAAGGACGAGTCGTCCGGCCCGTTCCTCGAAGAGTCCTCCTTCATGACCCTCTTCCCCAAATACCGCGAGCGCTATCTCAAGGACTCGTGGCCGCTCGTCACCAAAGCGCTCGACAAGCATGGCATCAGTGCGACGCTAGATCTCGTCGAGGGTTCCATGACGGTTAAGACGACGAGAAAAGTGCGTTGGCGCATGCCCAGGCGGCCCTGAGTGCATATTGATTTTTTGTTATTTCAGACATTCGACCCCGCGGCGATCCTCAACTCGCGCGACCTGATCAAGCTGCTGGCTCGGTCAGTACCTGCGCCGCAGGCCATCAAGATCCTGGAGGACGGCATGGCGTGCGACATCATCAAGATTCGGAGCATGGTGCGGAACAAGGAGCGGTTTGTCAAGAGGCGACAACGGATATTGGGGCAGAACGGCACAAGTGAGTCGTCTCTCACACACGAACAAGGGGCACGATCCACCGCTGACACTGAGTAGCATTAAAAGCGTTAGAGCTGCTGACGCAGACCTACATTCTGGTGCACGGTAACACAGTTTCGGTGATGGGCCCTTTCAAGGGGTTGAAGGAGGTCAGGAGGGTCGTGGAGGACACGATGCAGAACATTCACCCCATTTATCTGATCAAGGAGTTGATGTGAGTGGTCCGCCGACGGCTTGACAAGGCGCGTCAGCATAACAAAGGAAGACACAGCTAACACCATGGATAGGATCAAGCGAGAGCTGGCCAAGGACCCGGCGCTGGCGAACGAGGACTGGAGTCGGTACCTGCCCAACTTCAAGAAGCGCACGCTGTCCAAACGGCGGACGCCGTTCAAGGTCACCGACAAGGCCAAGAAGACGTACACGCCATTCCCACCGGCGCCCGAGAAGAGCAAGGTGGACATGCAGATCGAGAGCGGCGAGTACTTCTTGGGCAAGGAGGCCAAGCAGCGTGCCGCCGAGGCCGAGCGCGCCGAGAAGGCCAAGCAGAAGAAGGAGGAGAAGAAGCGCGAGCGGGAGCGCGAATTCGTGCCGCCCGAGGAGGGTGCGGCCAAGGCCAAGAAGCGCAAGACGACGCACGACTGAGGCAGATGGGGAAGCGAGGAATGGGGGCCTGGCAATGTCCGTTGGGAGAAGAGCGTTGTTTGATACCCGGTGGCAGGGGGGTCTGTTCACTCCCTTTGCAGGCCAGTTTGTCCGTGTTCATCGAACGCTGTGGGCGTAAACGCCGCGCCCGGGGTTCGCAAAAGAGCGGAGCCGGAGAGGCCGTGACACGTACTCGGCGCAGCAGCGGGCTTATTAATGGGGCTTTTGGCGGCCGAAGGGGGTCCGGAATTGGGCCGAGGATATGTCTCCACCTCCCCGCACCAGCGGATACACTGGTGATGCGACGCCGCGACATATATATGTGTGTGTATAACAGATCGCTCATGTTGAATTGGTGGTAGTATCAGAAGCAGCCGCTGCTCGTTTGCTGAGAGCTTAGCTGGAGACAACACGATCAGATCACTCTTTCAAATCCCTGCGACTCCCGCATTGTCAAGATGCCGTACTCACTCACCGTGAAAAAGATCGACGGCAAGCCCGGCCAGGTCTATTACCCGTAAGCATCGCCCGCCTCCCTTATTACTGACTTTCCGCCCGTTATGTCTGTCCCGCTTAAGCTAAGCAACACCCAAACCCAGCCTCCAAATTAACGAGATCCCCAAACCCACCCCCGGCCCAGGCCAGCTCCTCATCAAACTCTCCGCCGCCGCCCTCAACCACCGCGACCTCTTCATCCGCCAGCACCTCTACCCGGGCATCTCCTTCACCAATCCCTTGCTCGCAGACGGCTACGGCACGGTCACCCAGCTCGGCCCGTCGTGCTCCGCCGCGTCGCAGGCCCTGCTTAACCAGCCCGTGCTGCTGGTCCCGACGCGCGGCTGGGCGTCGGCGCCCGAGGGGCCCGAGGATTTGGCCAAGGAGTACTGCGTTATTGGCGCGTCGGTGGGGAGCGACGTCGGCACAGCGCAGGAGTGGGTTGTCGTCGGCGAGGACGACGTCGTCCGCGCGCCGGAGCATCTGACCCCCGCCGAGGGCGCCGCGCTGCCGCTGGTCGGGGTGACCGGGTGGCGCGCGCTGGTGAGCAAGGGCGGTGAAAATGCAGAGGGCGGGAGGAACGTGCTGGTGACGGGGATTGGGGGCGGGGTGGCGCTGCAGGTGCTGCAGTTTGCGGTCGCCAGGGGGTGTAATGTGTTTGTGACGAGTGGGGACGAGGGCAAGATCGAGCGGGCGGTGGGGATGGGCGCGAAGGGCGGGGTGAACTACAAGCGGGAGGGGTGGGAGAAGGAGCTGGGGAAGATGCTGCCCCAGGACAGGCCGTATCTGGACTTGGTGGTGGACGGGGCGGGAGGGGATGTGGTGGGCAAGACGGTCAGGCTGCTCAAGCCGGGAGGTGTGATTTCCAGCTACGGCATGACGGTCGGGCCCAAGATGGACTGGCTGATGCAGGCGGTGCTGAAGCAAGTTGAGCTCAGGGGCTCGACCATGGGATCCAAGACCGAGTTCCGCGAGATGGTTGAGTTTGTGCGCCAGCACAAGATCCGGCCCGTCGTGAGCCGCGTCATCAAGGGGCTGGACAACCTCGAGGGCATTGACTCGCTGTTTGAGGACATGAAGGCTGGGCGGCAGTTCGGCAAGTTGGTCATCCAAATCGACCCCGAGGCGGATGCGCCATCGAAGCTGTAGGCATTGGAGCCAAGCAAACCAAATTGCGTGCGGTCAATGGTACTAGTGTGGCACTGCTATTTTCCATTTTTCTGTTCTGCATGATGCCCAGAGTTTCCTGAGCCCCATCCAATATCTATTCAGAACGTGCGACCCCAATCCCTGTATCTTACTTGGTGATTCCATCAACTGAGCTCGGCCTACCTGGGACGGCTGCAGGTCTGCGCGAGGACCTTGTGAGGATGTCCTCCAGCTTCCGACGGACGACATCAGAAACGAGACGGGGGAACTGCCGCAACGGCAAACACTGGCTGTCCGTGGTTCCGTGGTAGACCCTGAACATCTTGTACCGGTTGTTTCCATGGCCGACGGACCTCCCACCGGCCGTTCCGGCGTGTCGACGCAAACGACATGGTGTAGCTTGTCCAGGAACAACGCCAGCATCCTCAATTTATCGTCGTTCTCGTTTTCCCACTTGCTGATGTCCGGTCTGGTAGCCACTGGCGGCAGAGCATGGACACGTCAGGGAGATCCACAGCACCGCGGTGAACTGCGTCCGTGACTGTCGGGCGGTCGTCTTCAACGACCAGCATCAAATCGGCCACGCAATAACGCACGAGGCGCTTGAACGACTTGTTGCCCTCTCCGTATTCAAGGAGCGTTGGCAGCAACAAGTCAATGGCGCGAACCTGCTCCGGCGCCCCGCAGAATGGGTCGGTAACTTTTGCGAAGAGAATGTGCCCGACAGCTTGGAGGTTGAGCCACACGTCGTACCTCTTGAGCCCTCCTCTCTTCACCCTTGGAAGTAGCGTGAATAGGCCAGTCAAGGTCGCTACGACTGTAACGATTACCTTGGGACTGGCGGTGAGTATATCCCAGTCCTTCGTCGAGAAGCTGCACCGCGCTATCAAAGGAGTTGGCTAGCATGTTGACGATGTTGACCGCCGAATTCTCGTTCCAGTACGCGAAGATGTCGCCTTCGCGTCCGTACGGATGGGGAGGATGTCCTGTACAGTGCTTTCGGATAGCTCTCGAGAAGTCGATGTCGTCTGTCTCCAACTTGGCGAAACACATACCGGACGGCCCTGCCACAGATAGCCACGTCAGGCTGTGGCGGCGGGAGTCGTCTTGATGGAGTTTGTGCGGGTACAGACGAATTCGGCGTTCGCGATGATGTACTCCAGGCTCAAACTCGTTCTCGTGCGCCTCGTCGGCGTCGGTGGTGCCGTTTATGACAGGCTTGCTGCCCTGGTTGTCATATCCACCAGAACCGGCATCGCGGTTGGTCATTGCCCGTTGAGCAGCAGGCTAGAAGCTGGTGTGTAGGGCAGGGCATCAATTAGATGGCCAAATGGCATGTTGGACGATGAGTGGGCCAATTTGGGCCGGCAAACGAAGAAAAATGCCCGTTTTGCAGTGAGGAAGGTGCCTCTCTTTTGAACCTTCCCCATTGCTCAACAAGAGGATGGCTGGCAGCCGTCTCGTTCCTGCCGCTTCTTCAACCTCGCTTCTGCGCTGCTTCTCTCCCTTCACTTTCCGCTTCTCTCCATCCAATTCGCACCGCTTCATTCATCTGTTGTGGCGGGCGCTATGGACGCCATGAAGTGAAAGCGGGACAACGTTGAGCTTAAACCTGAAGGCTGGAGGCGCGAGGATAGCAAGCACTCAGTCGGAGTCATTTGGGTTTCGTCCACCCGCAGCAACTCCACCTCACAACCTTTCCTTTCCAAGCCATATACTTTACCCAGTCCCCTTCTGTCCGCCGTTCCCATCCGCAACTCTCCCTTCCACCGCCAACTCTTTGCTCGTCGGCCTCCTCACCCCCTCGAAGTGCCCAACCCCGCCTCTCAGCGACTCCCCGTCATTGTACACCCACACCCGTACGATCCCCTCACTGACCTCACCTGTCTCAACCCACGGCGTGTTCATCATGATGGGCATCCCGTCGTCCGCCACATACCCCATCTGACACTTCACCTCAGGCCCTTCCGAGTCGCCGCCGTTCAAGAACCGCCGCCCCCACTCAGCAAACACCGCCGCGAGCTGGTCCGCCGTGAACCAGCTCCCGTTTTCCAACCCCGCCATCTCATTCTCCCGCGCCACCGCGCCGGTGCGGTACACCAGGCGCAGCTCGTCCAGCGTCGGGATGCGCACCTCTGCCCGGCCCTCCCCGGTGCTGGTGTGACCGGAGGAGTGCTGGTGCCGCATGGACAGGCGCAGCGCGTGGAAGCCGCACTCAAGGTCCGTCCCTGGGGTTGGCAGACGCACGAACGCGCCGCCGTCGGGGAAGGCGTCCCAGAATCGGTGCCGCGCGCGGAGGTAGGCGCGGTAGCGTGGAAGAGTGGATTTGACTGGGTCGAGGGCGAGGTCGGTTGCGCGGGAGATGGGGAGGAGAGGAGGTAGGGAGAGTGGCGGGGGCTTGGCCATCATTGATGATCTGATATGGTGTCCAATATGGTGAAGGCACTGGGTTGCGGCGTGAGGCAGGAGCTGGAGGTGCGTGACCGGGTTGGGGTTGAGCTGGGATCCGCGTCGGGCCGTGCTCCTCCGGCCCGGCTATCGATCGAAATCGGAGATCGCGGAGGTGGATCCCGGCGGCCCAGTCGTGTGCATTCGCAAGACCGCGCCTGGAAGATTGGGGAAACGCTCCTGGCTCCGCTGTGAACCTTCAAGTTCAAGCCCGGGTGGAATTCGGATCTGCCCGGCTCAAACCCTTTCCAACCCCAACCCAGTCCCCCTCGCTCCAGTCCGCCGCTGCGTCAAGGTGTCATGTTGCGTCATCCAGTGGCCGCCCCCTGTGCCTTTCAGCTGACTGCAGATCGCGCCTGCACGAAACCGGCTCCAGCCGTGGCCCGCCAAGTCCGCTCAGCTGGCTGGTGTTTCTCTCCCGGTGGGGCGGGAGGCGGCAGCGGCTGACATGGCGACACGCGGTTGACTACCTACATATAGGTACATGTATCTGGACATAGTACATACCCTCGAGATACCGCACATGCAGCCATTGAGAGAGCAATGTGTGCTGCCGCCTCTTGCACTACCGTCTGCGACAAATTTTCGGTCTCTTCTACGGCAAAAAAGCGAGAGGGTGGTGCTGCGGTGCCTCGGAATGGAAACGGGGGCTGGGGATGGAAGGGATTGCTGATGCTGATGCTCGTGCTGGTGTGCGGCTGGGTGCTTTGTGTCACCCAGCGTCTCAGGGGAAGCCTGCAGAGATATTTCCAGAAGGCTGCAGGTACGACACAGCGGGTTGCCGTAGTATTGATGCATGCACCATCTCACTGAGATATCCCAGTCATCCGATTGCTTGGTGTACCCATGATATCCGCCGGAGGAAATGGACATGTCCCTTGGGCGATGAGGGTGCAGACGGGTATAGGGTGTGTGAGAGCGCGGGCACTTTGCCCGCCTATGCACTGCAGGCAGTGTCACACAAATTGAAAGCAAGAAGATTTGACAGCATAACTGGAGAACAAAATTACAAGTCTGAGAGCAGCCATAGCGAACCCATGTGTTTAGTTCACCAACTCCTCGTAAAGAACATCCCAAATGCGGGTTGAAAAAAGAGGCAGCGAGTGCTGCCCATTCGACCGCCCGGGCCTTGCGTGCAAGGAGGACAGATCGCGTGCTGTGCCCCGAGAGCAAGAATACCGTCACACCTTGCCTGCGCGATGCCAGGCAAACGACGGGCTCAGTCCCCCCTGTGTGGGACAGCAGCCGATTCCCAGCCCATGCAGAGATGTCCTGCCGTGACTCGTGCGTACGCGCCCGCAGACCGCCCGCAATTCCAAAGCTCGGCACGTCCATCACCACCGCCACCACTGCCACCGCGTAACGCCACAACTGCCATCATCCCCATGTACACCGTTCGCCCCTGCTCCTCTGTTCACCCCAGCTCGCCAAGCAGCGTAGAAAGCCCACCCGTATGATGCAGAACTGCAAAGCTTGTGATGATTTCTTCTCCCACCCCCCCTTCACATCAGCACGCACTTGGAACAGCAGCCGGCTTGGGTATCCTCGTCGGCCATGTCCATCTTGCTCATGCCCGCCGCGTTGTGTGCCAGGCCGCTCGCCGCCGCCGGCCCACCCTGCATCTCGCGGTTGTATCTCCTGATCGCCCGCACCACCTCGAAGAAGGCGTTTTCCACGTGGGTGTTAGTCTTGGCCGACGTCTCGAGGAACTTGCACTTGAACTCGTCCGCCAGCATCCTGCCCTCTGCGTGGCCGGTCAGTAACTTCGAAAGACTCCCAGTGTGACAAGAATGGGGGAGAACATACCGTCGACCGAGACCTTACGCTCGTTCGCCAAGTCGAGCTTGTTGCCGACCACCACCATGGGGAACAAGTCCTTGTCCTTGACGCGCAGGATCTGCTGTTGGAAGGTCCTTATCTCCTCAAAGCTCTCCCGCGACGTGATCGAGTAGACCAGGAGGAAGCCCTCGCCGGTGCGCATGTACTGCTCCCGCATCGCCGAGTACTCCTCCTGGCCGGCCGTGTCTAGCACGTCAAGCAGCGCCACCTCGTCGTCCACGATGCATTGTTTCCGGTACGAGTCTGTGCGCGTGGGAGCGGGGGACCAGTCAGCCAATCGGTGTGAGAATGCGGTAACGGCGCGGGGTCCAAGGAAGCTAAACAGTGCGTGAGTGAGGGGGGACAGCAACCGCAATGCGCGCGCACCTTCAATGGTCGGGTCATATTCGTCGACGAAATGCGACTGAATCAGCTGGATTGTGAGGCACGATTTGCCGACACCACCGCCGCCGACCACCACCAGCTTGTATTCTCGCGTAAACTGGCACGACAAGACACATGTAAGCGTCAGCAGGTGTATCCGTGCGCAAAAAGGGGGATTCGGAGGGGGCGCGTGATTGTACGACTCTGTCGAGGTCGGGCAAACGGCTGGGGGCAGAAGCAAACAAACCTTTGAGGCCATTTCTGTGGGCTGAGGAACTGAGGAGATCCGGGAAAAGGGGGAGGGCGACGCGTTCAATCAGGCCGCGATGGTTCGAATCGCGGAGCCAAGCTGCGGAGCCAAGCTGCTAGACTCCTTTCGGGAGCAATAATGACAGCTCTGTCGGGGATGATGAGCTCGAGATGTTCGCTCGGCAACCGCCAATACCGGTCTGCTGGCGGAATGCGGTGAGGGTGCAACTGTATCTTGGAAATCGAAACAGCTGCGAAAGGGTCGTCTAGGAGTTCAAAACGAAGGTCGAGGCGCTTTGGCGCAGCGAACAGTGTTGGACCGGACGGGAGGAGCGTAGTGTGAACCGTTTTTGGGCGTGGATCTGGGGATCGACAAATCGAATCTCTCGAAACTGCTCTCTCAGGGGGCCAGGACAGCAACCTGTGAGGTCAGGAGCTTGGTTGCTGTGCTTTCGCTTTTGGCGAAGGCCAGTGAGACGATGTGGTTGAGTTTGGCGGGTGGGCGGGCGGTGACCGGACGAGCGACGTGCGGTTTGGGTGTTCCCGAACAACTGAGCATCAATCGGCTCAGGGATTGCGGGAGGAGAAGGGAGGACCACGGAGAAGCAGGGTCGAGAAATAAGTTCGAGATTGCGGTGCGGCCGGTCGGAACGAGACCTGCGGCAGCACGGCTTGGCCAGGGAGCCAGGGAAGGTCAAGGTCAAAGGCACGGGCGCAAGAAGAAGCAGGCAAAGGGGCCTGGGACGAAAGAAGGGGTCCGTGTGCCTTCCTGGGGGCAACTGTGGAGCTAGGCCTGGCCGCTGCGTGATTGGCAATTGGGGGCTGCGCTAGGCGATGGGGGGGCAGCCATGAAAGGCACCGGCGTGCCGATTGGACCTAGCAGGTTGCCTGTGGGCAGCTCGCCCTGTCCGCTTTGGGGCGATTGTCCATTCGGCGGAGTGGGCACCGTGCCGCGCGCACCGTGCCCCCATTCACCTCGCGGGCAGCCAGGTACTGCAACTATAAGGCGAAGGGACGGCCGTCCTGAAAAACTGTAGTGTACCGACATGCGGAAGGCCGCATCTGCAATCTGATCTGCTTCTTACGAGCGCGCCGAGACACAAGTGCTGAATCGGACGTCCAAAACCCTTCGTACTCCCCTCCACAGGCGCCTACCAAGCGCCCTGGTCCCTGGGCTGGAGGCGATGTGGAGGACGGCGGGTTGTGGGTGCAACAGCAAGCTTGCGCAAGCACTCCCTTGCTCAATGCGAAGGCTCACTGCGCGGCATTTGCTTCTGCTCATCAACCATCATGTCGACTGATACAAGACGCGACGGGCGATCGGATCGCACCATGGCCGTATAAGCCCGAGAAGACCGAATCAAGCAGTCCGCAAGCTCATCGACAAACGCATTCTCCCACTGTGACACACCTCCTTGTCCTTATTCTAGGCATGCCAGGCACGGATGCACGAGCGGTCCTGGAGCCCCGCCTTGCAGCGCGCTGCACTTTGCCAAGCCCACCTGAACGTCAAGGGTGGGTCCAGTCGCTCAACCGGATACACTGGCACAGCAAACTTGCAAGGCAATTCCACGTATCGTTTTCTCAAAAAGAATGGGAGAAAAGGAAAGAAGTAAGGGAGCTATAAGCTAAGAAAGGAAGAGAAACTTGAAAAGAGCTGAGAATATGGCATTGGGATGAAGTCAAGGCAGTGAATCAAGTGATTGGAAACCCGATTTTAAGAAAAGATCTAGCTGATGATTGGTGCTGAGGGCAAGTCGGGTCACTCTCATAGTAATACGCCGCCGCAGAAACGCTGCAGCTCGGATGCACCGTGGTGGATAGGGCTGACGACAGCTGGCCGGTCGAGAGAGCCGCCTCATCGACTGTACGGTGCATATCAGCCCCAGAGCACGTCTCGGGGAATGCTAACTTAGGTGCTGAGTTGCTCACCTTGCTTCGTCCACAGCCGCCAGACTGCGGAGGTGAGGTTAAGAACAACCTGTAGCGTCTCCGACCACAGAATGTCCACTTGCACCACGGAACGAGATCATGGTGCCTCCTACATTAGCTGATCAGGCAAGTAAGGCCAAGTGACGACAGAACGGATATTGATGAGATGAGGGTCGCTTTCTCTGGCCAGCAATTGTCCATCCACTCGGTCTCATCACCCCTTCTAGCCCGAACCGGCCAAGTTGATCCGCGCGCAGGGTAGTAACCACGCCGAGTTTATCAGCACGTGTGTGCTGCCGCGGCTCAATGGACCGGCGGACGTTGCTGCGTACATACGCAGTACACTACGTAGGCAGATCACATACCATAATGAGGTCCATCATTTCCCTCCCTGCGAATAAGAACGATCACAAGCTTTGGCGATCCGTGTCTTCTGTACTCAGTAGTGTCAGTACATACTGCGGCTTTTGCCGGGCGCGACGCAGCTCAAACCTCCATGCTTCCACACCGTACATTAGAACACGATCTTACTGTGTACGATCGTGATACTGTACATGCAATCTGAACTCCCCGGTTTCATGGCGGAAGCATTGGGGATGGACACTGGTCAATGAGCTTTGCAATATTGCAGGCCGGGTGAAGCTTGAAAAGCAGGGGCCAGTAGACGGGAAGTTGGAATGTTTTAGGACTGGCCTCCCCCACATCTGATATTGCGCACTTTCCGGCCGATCGTGGGGTAATTTAAACTACTCCTATACGGACACCGACCTACGGATACTGCGCTGTGCTGCGTTGTTTCTGCTCCTGGCAACCTGCCACATGGGCTTGTGCCGGGGCAGGCATCGAGCATGTCCGGCCGGCCACTTCGTTCTGGAACCAAACCATGAGCCCCGACAGATGGACAGATGGGGTGCTGGGCGTACAGCGCACCAAGCTCGTCATCACCTCCTGTCGCGTGTTGAATAAAAGCACCGGCCTAGGGGGAGAACACAGTACATTACAATCAGGTACCACCACGGCGGGTGCGGCGGGGCATCAACTTTTAACGTTACACGTACTGCGTCTTATCGCCGGTATCATCAGCTCATCAAACCCCCGGCGGAGCCTCGCATCTCTGTGGCGCCCCTTATTTCGCAAACGACCTTTCGGCGCCTTCTAGAGGCGCCCTGGAAGCTGCGAGCTGCAGCATGCCATCGCTTGTCAACATGCGCCCAGCCCGATCCGGAAAGGGGCTCACCGAGCGGGGACTGACGATGACCTTGTTCATCCCGTAGAGATCGCTTGTGCAGTGCAGGTAGTGGTTTTTGGACAAAGACTTGTTCCCAACTTCTGTGTAACCGGAACCGCCGAGGCTGGCCTGCTCAGAGGAGAGCCTTGTCGTCCGTCACATCTGACGGGTCTGAAAGCGAGGCGGTCATCACATTTCCTATCCACCACATTTCGTCATCACCCAAACCATGCCACCACTGCTCATTTTTCCGCGTCCGCCTCGACCTCAGCCTCGGGCTCATCATCCTCCCCCTCCACCGCCACCAGCCGGCCCTTGACATAATGGACCACCTCCGGCGTTATGCTCTCCAGATACGCCTTGTCTCTGTGACACATCACGGCACGTCAGTCCAGCTGCACAACGCTGCAACCCGCCTCCTAGCAGATCCCGTGCGGATAGATCTTACCTGCCGACCAGCGTCACGGTATTCCGCTTCTTGCCCCAGCGCGGGTAGCTACCGACCTTGACGCCCTTGGGCTCGACCAGCTCGGCGAGCTCGGTCAGGTAGGCGGCGACCTCGCTCTCGGGCAGCGGCGTCGAGATGATGACACGCGCGATGCCCTTGCCCTCCGGGTCCGTCAGACGCGGCAGCACCGACGGTGTAAGCCCGTCGAGAAGCTTCTCGACTGTTTCTCATTCACTATCAGCACTGCGATTCTTGCCATGTCTTTCTCTCGCGCGAAGAAGGGGTAAAGGTGTCAGGTGTGCTTACACAGCCTGGGCACGCCGGGGAGGATGTGCACGTTGCCGTTGACCACGGCGACAGGCACCCACAGGTCCTTGCAAGGGAAAAGGAATTGCTCCTCGGATGACCGGCTAGGGTCAGTGGGCAGCTCCACCATTCTCAACTTAGCCCGCCGAGCGGGCGAGTCCTCGTCCCAGTTGAAGGCGGGCTGGTTTGGGTGCGGCTTGGAGAGCGTCTTCATGAGCGCGTAGGCCTCCTTGTGGAGGACGAGCGGCAGATCAAAGGCCTTGGCTATTGACTTGTACGTGATGTCGTCGTGACTGGAAGTGTTGAGATGAGATGCGACTGCTCTTGGGCGGAAAGGGGGGATAAAGCTTACGTTGGCCCTATGCCGCCGCTGGGGACCGGTGTCAGTAGAGGGCTGTTGCCAGAGGTCATTCCCTGTGGGCACACACCTTGTTACTACCAAGTCGTAGCGGTCGCTCATCCGTCGAACGGCCTCGACAATCTCGCTCTCGTCATCCTCAATGACTTCGATCCTCTTCAAATTCTAAAGGCAGCGTCAGTACGTCAACCTGGGCAAGCGGGGCGGCGATCGTAACGACATACGATTCCCAGGCCGAAGCACCACTTGGCGAAGTAATTTGAATTGGTCTAGTTGCCCCTCAAACATCAGCTTCAAGCACGTGGCAACTGTCTCGGCCCAAGAGGCTTCGCTCACGTCCTTAGTCTGCATGCATCCGCTGCAGGTCAGCCCTCAGTCTTGGTACGCCAAGCGTCACACTCTCTCCATGTCTAAACCTGCCTTTCCACCCAAGACCTCATCGCCAATGACCAGACATGCTGCCGTGTGTATCTTTTTTGGACTCGCAGGCACTGCAACCCCGGTGTTACTTGTGTCCGTCATCTTCGAAATGCCAGATGCTGCGGCGGATGGGTGGGCGAGATTGGTCAGCGGTCGTGAGAGATGGCGAGCGACTTGGGACAGGCGTGAGAACATGAGACCGGCTGGCTGGCGGCCGGTAATGTTACACCCGGCGAAGGCAGTGATTGGTATGACACAGCCCGGCGGCGGGTGGGTTAACAAGGAGACAGGTACCGACCAAGTGGTTCGTCATGAGTGAGACGGGGACTAGCCCGAAGGCGGGCGAATCGTTCCAGGCACCACCGGGGCCGTTCCACTCCATGCTGTCGCGGCTTTCCCATCGGGCTGCGAAGCTAACACGGAATGCGGGGCATTCCAGTCTCAACCCCACCTCGCTCTGACGCGACTCTGGAAACTCCAGCAGATTTCAAGGTTGAGGACTACGGTCGACAAAACAGAACTGTCATTGGGGTTCAAGAGTACCTAGTCAACACCAATCGTCATCATGGTAGGACGCGCTCGGTTGCCAACGCCCTCTCGCCACGCTTGCACCAGCTAACCCGCTCTGTCGCAGAGCTCCGAGGCCAGGCTATACACCTTCTCGCAAGAGACTAAGGACCACCTGCGCAAGTTCCGTCTCGGGACCTCGCGGTCCAACGACCCGCAAGCCGTCATATGTATGTATGTCTCGCTGACCTTTCCTCTTCTTCTCTGCCCAACCAAACTGATTGTGCTGTTCCTCCCAGACATGATCGATAAGCAAACGAAGGAAATCCGCCAGGACGACGACGGGACTGTGTACAAGTCGCTCGAGGAGCTTGCAGAGGACCTGCCGGACCACTCGCCACGCTTCATTCTGCTGAGCTACCCGCTGACGTTGGTGCGTTGACCGTCTCCTGTCTGCAAAACCCGGAGTTCATGCCCTCCTCTCGATAGTCCGCCAACAAGCCCTTGCTGACCTGGCTACACATGTACAGCCCTCCGGCCGGCTCTCGGTGCCGTACGTGATGCTCTACTACCTGCCGACAACGTGCAACAGCGAGCTGCGCATGCTGTACGCGGGCGCCAAGGAGCTGATGCGCAACACGAGCGAGGTGACGCGCATCATCGACCTCGAGAGCGCCGAAGAGCTGGACGAAGTGCCCGGCAAGCTGGGGTCTACGTAAGTGCGTCTCTGGCATATGGGGCCCGTGCAATGAAAGGGCTTGGATCGAGTCGGATCGTGTATCGGGCTGGGCGATGGGACAAGATGAGGGGGGAAGCATTATGATTGATGATCATCTTCAATATCACATGTGTGCTTATTGCTGTATTAAATCGGCAACGCTATGCTACATTTTGACACAAAGGTGGAAACGGGTATCAGTTGTCTACCAACGCGTCCTCCTCCGGCAGGACTTGATTCGGATCCAGTCCAACCTGCTGCGCCAGCCCCCTCACCACCTGCTTCAGCGCCAGACACGCCGGGCTGTCCGGAAAGGCGTCGAAGAAGCTCTCGCCCAGGTCGCACGACATGCCTATCCTGGGGTCGAGCGGCACGGCGCCCAGGAAGGGGATGCCCATCTCCGCGGCCAGCGCGCGCCCGCCGCCCGTCGTGGCCTTGAAGATCTCGGTCGCGTGCGTGCACTTGGGGCACACAAACAGCGACATGTTCTCGACGAGCCCCAAGATTTTGATACCTGCCTTCCGGCAGAAGTCAATCTCCTTGCGCACGTCTAGCAGCGAGACCTCCTGCGGGGTGGTGACGACGACGGCGCCGGCAATGTGGCTCTCGCGGAGGAACGTGTTGACGCTGAGGTGCTCGTCGCTTGTGCCCGGTGGCGTGTCGACCAGCAGGAAGTCGAGGTCGCCCCACTCAACGTCTTTCAAGAACTTCTTAATCAGCCCGTTCTTCTTGGGCCCGCGCCAGATGACGGCGGCGTCGCGGCTCGGCAGGATGAACTGGATGGACATGACGGCGAGGTTGTCGATCCAGATGGGTGTCCACCCGGTGCTGCTGACGTGCACTGTCTCGTCCTCGACCCGTAGCATTTTGGGGATGCTAGGTCCGCAAATGTCCGTGTCCATGACACCCACGTTGGTGGCCGGGTTAGTGGCAAACGCGCGCGCGAGCTGCACCGTGAGCGTGCTCTTGCCGACGCCGCCTTTGCCGCTGAGCACGAGGATCTTGTGCTTGACGCCCGCCAGGCGCGCCGTTATGAGTGGGATGTCCGGGTCGGGGCCCTTGGGCGCCGAAGCGCATATTTGCTGGTTGGGGCAACCAGCGCACGAATCGGCGGTGCCAGCCTGCTGCGACTCTGGGCCGGGGCAGTGTTCGGGTTCGGGAGCGACAAGCTCTGGCTTCTGCTTCAGAGGGTTGGACAGCACGTCCTCGACGGAGTCTGGCTCTTCGAGTGACGGCGCCATCTTGAGGCAATAGTGACAGTGAAGCCAAAATCGCAGTTGTCAATAGTTCCGTGTTGAAGAGTGCTTCGTCTGGCTTAGAAATCGCCCCCCAGCAGCGGGAGTTTGATGTCGCGGGGCTTATCTTATCATCTTATCGAGCGTGGGGTCCACCAAGCCGATCCCGGATCCCGGACCACCCCACGTCCACGACCCAGCCCAGCGGTTGAGCCTGGTAACAACAGAACAGCGATCCACCACCCCAACTCCGAGTTGAACAGCAAGTTGGGAGTGCCGGAGACGAGAGACTTCGACGAGTCATTGTGCAGCTGCGCACTTGCGTGGCAGCACGTAGTCGCAGCGGCGGGTAGCCGACTTGGGCGCTACCTGCCCGTCCTCGACTAGGGGAGATACTCGACAAGGTAGGCCAGAGCAGGCCGGTCACCTTGCTGCTGCTCTTCCTTGGGTTCTTGGGTAAAGCACGGTCACGCGGACCGCTCGCTGGGAAGTTGTTTCATCAGATACCACCCTTGGATGGGTCAAGTCCGCCCTACTTCCAGCCAGTGGTCCGGGTTGCTCTGGCCACAAGCCACGGGACTCCAGAGACGGGAGGAAGGCCGTCTGCCTCATAACCATCTGTGCTCGTCTTTGGAGTTCGCTTGCGGGCTCCAGTGTCCTAGATCGGAGGCCAACGCCGTCGACCGCCCACACGAGCATGACCTCCGTCGTAGGGTGGGAAGGCATGAGCATCCCGCCCTGGATCTTTGACCCCGAGGCGTGTGCTTCACTGCACAGACACCCTACTCTTTGCGCTCATCTTCCGATTGGATCACGAAAACAACCGTCCCGTCGTAGATCAGCAACCCGGAGGGTGTGCTCATGGTCGGGCGTCTATGGCGTCTTGGAGAGCGGAGGACGTTGGGTACTGATCGGTAACGAGGTGCAGTTCCGTCGCGTGAATACAACGGCTACTAAACGCTACGCCATCTGTCAGTGGTTGAAAAGACCAGTCTGGAGGAGGTCCATCGAAGCTGCAGGCGGCACCAGAGTAGGGCAGCCTGTCAGAAGTCGGCATGGCTGCGGCACGAAGAATTGGCGAAGATGAGTGGCTGCGGGTGCGTCCGTCGCAGCGGACCCTGCAGCAACCGCTCACCTGACAGCGTGTGGGAGGAGAAAGCTAGCGCGTCGAGCGAGCAGCGCACCCCTGCACGCTTCCGCCAAAAAAAGTGGCCGACCGTTGCCATTGGAACCACGCGTTTCAACGATGCCGGACTCCCACGTTGAAGCAAGGCCAGAACACCTGTGGCTCCCCACGGTCAAATCGCCGGCGTGCGCTCGGCGTCGTCTGAAGCGACATAATAACCCGCGGTGCGGCTCCTCAGCGTGGGCTTGCGGTTCGTCATCCGACATCTGGCACGCTGCGGTTGCATGCCACCCACTGCGTAATTACGTCTGAGCTGGAGCACTCCACATCACGCGACGCGCGCTGTCGCATCTCCTGTCCACACGTTCCATCTCACCTATCCAAAGTAAACAAGTAAACAACGGCCGCCTGACCCGCACCGCCAGTCATCTCGCTCCAAGTCGCCAAGTCGCAATCGTCGCGCCGTGCCGTTTAGAACCGCGTCAATGCGATTGAGCATGATGCCGACAACAAAGAAAAAACTGGGCTCGATCGGCCTGTTCATGCGCCAGGCCGACGGCAGTCTGAGTGGCCCTGGAAGCAGCAGCCCCCGGGCGGGCGTGGTGGGCCTGCCTGCGACGCCAGCGCCTGCGACCCATGCGCACCTTCCCCAGCTGCAGCCCCCACCAGAAATCATCGCGGCGCGGCAGGACCGACAGCTCCCAGACACGCCCGCGACTGCCAGGTCAATACCTGCGCCCAGAGCTGGTCGATACGCGGCCGCCTCTCAGCCAACCGCAACTGCAGCCGCGACCATGAGCTTGCCTGCGCAACAGCAGCACCAACACTTCCACCCAATGCAGCGCACAAGGACGTCCGCCTCGGACACGGCGCGCGACGGCCAGCGCGGCCACAACGCGTGGGAGGACTCGACCGTGGCCTCCATGTTTGGCGATAACGAGAGCAGGGCTGCGTCGGAGATGCTGCGTGTGCCCCAGGGAGGCCATGGCCGCCACCACAGCGACGCTCCCCAGCCGAGGCCACTCCAGCTCCAGCAGCCATCACACCAGCCATCACACCAGCCCACCCGCACCACCCAGCACAGGCACGACGAGAACCTGCCCTTCGTCATTGGCGAGAACGGCATGCTCAAGGTCATCGCGCCGCCCAGCACGCACAAGGCGGCCGAGGCAACCGTTTCTGCTGCCCCGCTGGCCACCAGTGCCGCGCCGGGTGGCATCTTTGACGACCAGACCGTGAAGCCCGAGGATCTATATCATGAAGCACGGCAGCCCTTCGAGACTCTCACCCGAACCAGCGGGCTCCGGCGCACCAAGCTGGCGTATCGGGACAACCGCGATCTCAAGAGCAACGCATCCTCGGACCGAACCGGCCCGGGCTATTCCCCAGAATCACAGAGCCTGAACCTCTCGCCCGAGAGACCGGCGGAAGCCGGCGAGCACATTGACAAGATCAGGTTACAGGAGCGGCTGACGCGTGACCGCGAGCGGCAGCGCGAGCGAGACCGGGAGCGCGAGAAGGAACGCCAACGCGAGCAGGAACGCGATCTCCAGCACAAGCGATCCACCGTGTTTGAGAACCTGACGCCGCTTGAGTTTGACTACCTCGACGACTTCAACGACACCAAGGCGGCCGTCCTCGCACCCAGCACAGCCGTCGACGCCGAGGCGCTCAAGGAGGCCCTGAACCGTACACCGAAAGCCAGCCGCCCCACTCGGCAACCGCAGCAGCAGCTGTTCCCGCCTCAGAACAAGCTCCTCAACGAGGTGCCGCCCCCACTCGGGCGAACAGGCAGCCGCCGCCTCCGCGAGCCGTCGCAGGACGCGCCCCCGCCGCCCACCTCGCGCAAGCGCCGCCAGAGCCTCGACTACAACGACGCCGAGCTGCACGCCATGAGCTACGCGGATTTGCGCGCGCAGGCCTTCGACTTTGACCCGCAGGCCGCCACACTGCAGCAGCAGCAGCAGCAGACTGCGGCGCCGTCGGCGCCCGCGGGCGGTACGCTCGAGGACCGGCTGGAGCATTACCGCACTCAGGGCACGCTGGACCAGCATGAGTTCTTTGCGCGCGCGACACTGGACGAGTGGGACGAGGCGGGCGACTGGTTCCTGGCGCGGTTCGGCGGCGTCGTGCAGCGGATGCGGGAAGCGCGCAAGGCGAAGCGGCAGATTGTCGCACGGTTTGAGGCCGAGATTTCCACGCGCGAGGAGGCGGTGCGCGGCAAGGTGGAGGGCATCGCGCGCACGCTGGAGGACCTGAAGCAGGAAGGCCAGACGATGATGCAGGGGAAGGATATGGATGTGGACTTTTGAGGGGAGGGAGGCAGAGAAGGTGCAAGTGGGAGATACGGGATGGATCATTGCACATGTTGCTTCATGGTAGGGGTGTATACGACGGATATGACTCGTTGCTTCTTCATCTTTTCCTTCTTCAACTTCATCATGGCTTACGAATACCGAGCTAACGACCAAGAGCAACAACCTTATGACGACTTTTGACGACCAATGACTGACGACCTTGACGACAACAGCACGGAGTACAGTAGTGTGCGGCAGTGTGTCTCATTACTATAAGGCGGGTTATCTCATTATAGATGGCCGGGTATGTAGCTGCATCCAAGTAGATCTATCTATCTCGCTCGCTCAAAGACGTTCAGATAACCATCACCGCAAAAAAGCGCTCACTGCACACATGAACCTTACCAAACCCAACCCCGCCCCCCCCCCCCCCCCCCCTTGTCACCGTCGCACTCATATCACCATACTATCCGTCACCCTCCGATCCCTTCCAACCACCAGCCGCAACTGCCTCCCCTTCTCAGGCGCAAACACGCCCGCCCGCACCCCGTCCGTGTACAACTCATAAGCCGGGTAGTAGGCGTCGACGAACTTGACGACCTGCTCCTCGCTCATGCCGCTGCCCCGCTCCCGCCGCAGCTGCGCCTCCTGCTCGGCCCGCCACGCGTACACGTACGCCGTGTCCTCGGCGTCGATGTGCACGAACGCGTCGAGCGCGCCGTTGACCAAAGTGTCGTACTCGGCCAGGCGGACGTTGATGAGGGAGAGGTGCGCGAGTGTGTGCTGGTGCAGCGTGCGGGCTGCTGGGTTGCGCCATCTGGATTCGAGCTCGGTTGCGGGGAGGGGGCGGAAGCCGACGCACCAGCCTTCGAGGATCAGGACTTTAGTAGGTGTGGTGGCGCTGGTGGTGGGCCAGCTGGAGGGGGCCAGACGGTCGCCTGCGCCGGAGAAGGCGGATTTGTCGTATTGTGGGATGGGGGTGGGCGTGCCGGCGCAGAGGGAGGTTACGAAGGTGTTGAAGAGGTCCAGGTCGTGTGTCCCTGGTAGAAAGGGATGTTAGTTTTTGGGCGGAAAGGAGGAGGGCCAAGACAGACCAGGCTGCCCCCTGTACTGCACAAGCGCATTGTCGGGGTGCGCCGCCGCCAGAGCTAGCTGGTCGGCGTGCGTGAGGTAGAAGTCGTCGATGCTCACGACCAGCGTCGACAGCCCCTCGCGCCCCTGCAGCGTCTCGGCCAGGGCGCGCACCAGGGTGGTCTTGCCCACGCCCTGTACGCCGTTTATCCCTACTATGAACGGCCGCGTGCTGCTCGTTCCCTCGTGTTGTTTCCTGTACTCGGCGAGCCGCTCGAGAATGAAGGGGATGCATATGGGCGACTTGTCGTCGACCACGCGGGTCTGCAGGGGCACGTCGGGCGTGGCAGCCATGCCCGCTGCTGTGCTGGAAACGCTACGTCCCTCGATAATAGGTATCTGACGGTCGCAATCGTGATTTGAGCGTTGCAGTTGGGCATGCAGACATAGAAATTTCTTGTCGCTGTCCCAACCAGTCGTTGAGCCGCAGCCTTGGGCTTCCGAAAGCGATGTGTGTGGTTGGCGACGGGAACAATGACGACACAGGGCAGGGGGGAAGTTTGGGGTTCAGTGTGGGGTGCTCCAACTCGAGCTCGACGCGGGGAAGCTTGATGTTGCGGGGGAGCAGCCATGTACGAGTAACCGTTGACCACTGGATTTAGAGAGAAACGTAAGGGACCGCAGATATTCCGACGCGCCTTGAGACTTCACCACGTTCCGTACTTTCGTGCTATCTAAATAGGCGATACGAATTGGATGCGTGCTTTCAGACATCCCTTGCCCCAGTCTGGGAACATAAAACGACAAATGCACTCTGAAGCTGCTGAAGGGTATAGAGGACCATAAGATGTCGTGAACATCTTTCGACATTCCGCCATAAATTCCAACGCCCAGAGGACACTTTTCAACGTGCAATGAGGTGCCATGGTGATATAGTACGGCGTGTTGCGCAGCTTCTTGTCCTTGGACTGGAAGGAAAAGATCACCCGCGACTCGTCTGCGACGCTGGGCTTAACTAATTGGCCGCGACGCATGGCATGTGAAGAGGCTGCTACGGCTGCGCAGGTCAGGTGGGGGGACCGGCTCTCCCTGGAACGAAGGACAGAGGCCCCGCCCTCGGCAATGGCTGGCTAACAGTGGGGCTGGGGGGTGGAAGGTACCAGTCGAGCGATTCCCTGGGCCAGCCGTATTGCCTCGGCTTAACGAGGCCCGGCAGCTCAGCAGAGGTAGCACTTGCCGACGTCAAGGGGCGCAGACGGATTGCTTATAACGGCAGAGTCGCAACGTTTCCGTCTACTATAACCCTTCTCTCGTGCTTCCGTCCCGAATCACGACACATTCCATCTGTGCCACCCTCTTCCTCTCCTTTTTTTTTTTTTCACACATTCCCACCACACTCAGAATGGCAGCAGACCAATTGCGATTCGACGGCCAGGTCGTCGTCGTCACCGGCGCGGGCGGCGGTCTCGGCAAGGCCTATGCCACCTTTTTTGCGTCGCGCGGCGCCAGCGTCGTCGTCAACGACCTCGGCGGCTCGTTCAAGGGCGAGGGCAACGACACGCGCGCCGCCGATGTCGTGGTCAACGAGATCAAGGCCGCTGGCGGCAAGGCCGTCGCCAACTACGATAGCGTCGAGAACGGCGACCGCATCATCGACACGGCTGTCAAGACCTTCGGCCGCGTCGACGTGCTCATCAACAACGCCGGCATCCTGCGCGACATCAGCTTCAAGAACATGAAGGACCAGGATTGGGACCTGATCTTCAAGGTGCACGTCAAGGGCAGCTACAAGTGCGCCCGCGCCGCCTGGCCCCACTTCCGCAAGCAGAAGTACGGCCGCATCATCAACACGGCCTCCGCCGCCGGCCTGTTCGGCAACTTTGGCCAGGCCAACTACTCGGCCGCCAAGCTCGCCATGGTCGGCTTCACCGAGACCCTCGCCAAGGAGGGCGCCAAGTACAACATCATCTCCAACGTCATCGCCCCCGTCGCCGCCAGCCGCATGACCGAGACCGTCATGCCCCCGGACGTGCTGGCCCTCATGAAGCCCGAGTGGGTCGTGCCGCTGGTCGCCGTCCTGGTGCACAAGAACAACACGAGCGAGTCGGGCTCCATCTTCGAGGTCGGCGGCGGCCACATCGCCAAGATGCGGTGGGAGCGGTCCAGCGGTCTGCTGTGCAAGTGCGACGACAGCTACACTCCGAGCGCCGTCCTGAAGATGTGGGACCGCGTGACCGATTTCTCGAAGCCCCAGTACCCCACCGGCCCCAACGACTTCCTGACGCTGCTCGAGGAGTCGCAGAAGCTGGGGCGGAACGAGCAGGGCGAGAAGATCGACTTCACCGGCCGCGTCGCCCTCGTCACCGGCGGTGGTGCGGGTATCGGCCGCGCCTACTGCTTGGCATTCGCGAAGGCTGGTGCCGCCGTAGTGGTCAACGATCTTGTCAACCCCGACGACGTGGTCAACGAGATCAAGAAGATGGGCGGCAAGGCAGTGGGCGCCAAGTTCTCGGCCGAGGACGGTGATGCCGTGGTCAAGACGGCCATTGATGCCTTTGGCCGCGTCGACATCGTCGTCAACAACGCTGGTATCCTGAGGGATAAGGCCTTCACCAACATGGACGACAGCCTCTGGGACCCCGTTATGAACGTGCACGCCCGCGGCACATACAAGGTGACCAAGGCTGCCTGGCCTTACTTCTTGAAGCAGAAGTACGGCCGCGTGGTCAACACCACGTCGACCAGCGGCATCTATGGCAACTTTGGCCAGGCCAACTACTCTGCGGCAGTAAGTAGCCCTCCGATTTGATCAGCTGAGCAATGACATGCGCTGACTCTGAGGATCAGAAATGCGCCATCCTGGGTTTCTCGCGCGCGCTGGCTCTTGAGGGCGCCAAGTACAACATCTTCGTCAACACCATTGCCCCTAATGCGGGCACGGCCATGACCAAGACCATCCTGCCCGAGGAGCTCGTCCAGGCGTTCAAGCCCGACTACATCGCTCCCCTGGTGCTCGCCCTGTGCAGCGACAAGGTGCCGAACCCGACCGGCGGCCTGTACGAGGTCGGCAGCGGCTGGGTTGGCCAGACGAGGTGGCAGCGGACCGGCGGGCACGCCTTCCCTGTCGACGTGCCGCTGACTCCGGAGGAGGTCGTCAAGCACTGGAAGGACATCGTCACCTTCGACGGCCGCGCCGACCACCCTGAGAAGACGCAGGACAGCCTGCAAAAGATTATGGCCAACATGGAGAACCGGAGCGGCGAAGGAAAGGTATGATCCGTTTTCCTTCCCCGGCTCCGGGGGGTACTTGTTCTTGTTCGTTTCCGTGTACCATAGCATCATGATATGTCCTAGTGTAAAATTGCATGAAGTGTTAACGCGTCTCGTTCCCGTAGACTGCCTCCGGCGGCAACCAATACCTCGACGCCATCCAAAAGGCGCTGAAGGTCGAGGGCAAGGGCACCGAGTTTACATTTACTGAGCGCGACGTCATGCTATACAACCTCGGCGTCGGCGCGAAGCGCACCGACCTGCGTTATGTCTTGTGAGCATGCTTGTCTATGTATCTTTCGCACCGGTCACTGACATCTACCAGCGAGGGCAACGACGAGTTCCAGGTGCTGCCGACCTTTGGCGTGATCCCGCCCTTCGACGCCGAGACACCGTACAACCTGGACGACCTGGTGCCCAACTTCTCGCCCATGATGCTGCTGCACGGCGAGCAGTACCTCGAGATCAAGAAGTATCCCATCCCGACATCGGGCCGCCTGGTGTCCAAGGCGCGTCTGCTTGAGGTCGTCGACAAGGGCAACGCCGCTATCGTCCGGTCCGGCGTGACCACCGTCAACGCCGAGACGGGCGACGAGCTGTTTTACAACGAGATGACCGTGTTCCTGCGCGGCTGCGGCGGGTTCGACGGGCAGAAGAAGCCTGCTGATCGGGGTGCTGCGACCGCGACGAATAAGCCGCCGGCGAGGCAGCCGGATGTGGTTGTTGAGGAGAAGACGACAGAGGAGCAGGCTGCTGTGTACCGGCTGAGCGGTGACTACAAGTGTGTCTCTTTTTGTCTCCAGCTTTAACCCTGCCCATGACCCCCTTCTACTCGAGCGTCCCTTCTGCATCTATCATAGCCAGCCTCAAGTGTCCTTCCGTCCCCGGATCCCCTGCAGCACTTTTGAGAGCCGGTGACTAACATGCTGCGAACCAAACAGCCCGCTCCACATCGACCCGGCCTTCGCCAAGATGGGCGGCTTCAAGACGCCCATTCTGCACGGCCTGTGCTCCTTCGGCGTCGCTGGCAAGGCCGTCTACGAGAAGTTCGGCGCCTTCCGCAACGTCAAGGTGCGCTTCGCCGGCACCGTCGTGCCCGGCCAGACGCTCGTGACCGAGATGTGGAAGGTGGACGGCGGGCGCAAGGTCGTGTTCCAGACCAAGGTCAAGGAGACGGGGAAGCTGGCGATCGGCGGGGCTGCGGCTGAGTTGGTTGCTCCGTCGTCGTAGTCGTTGGGTGGCGAGGGGGGCTGGGTGAGGGTGGAATGTAAGAAGGTGGAGGGAATGGTGCCACTGGTGAAACGGTTGAGTGTGTTAACTGTCAATCAGTGTTGTGCTAGTTTCAGCTGGTCAAGTTTCCGAGCACTGAATGGCTCGAGCGGTACATGGACAGGAAACATGTATGAATTTAAATGGACCGGGTTTTCGACGATATCTGCTGGCGCGTCATGATACTGTTATGTCACAAGGAAGTAGCATCGGATTGTGTTGGGGGATCTGATGATAACAGTGTATGTTTTGTTCGTGAGGTGTCCGACTGCTCTAAACAACCCTTGTTGTAACCCTGCCCGCTCCCTGAACCACGACCGCCTTCCCGCTCGTTCCATGTAAATGGGTATCATAATATCGCAGCTGCCTCCTGACCTCGGCTTGCCCCAATCCTCCCAACCTGTCCCAGAATCCGCAAAAAAGACATTAGGCTTATGACGATTCGAGCCTGTTAGTGAGGTATGAAAAATGAACGAAAAAAACACCGTAGACGCCGCGCGGGAGACAAAGTGAATCCTCTCATCCTCCACACAGATCTGAACCATCTGTGACGCCCGTAAAGAAGAACCACTCGCTCAGTCCGCTGTCCGCTCGGTCCTTCTTCTAGCTACTGTGCGCCCTTGGTAACCTGAAAAGCATGCGACGGATATCAAATTGCACAATCCGCTCTCGCCGCGCTCGTTTGCTAAAGCGGTTGAAAGATAGATGTGTATGTAACGCATCAAGTCACGCTGAGCGTTTCGCGGCCAGTCCCCTCTGACCCTGTCATGGCCGGAGAGAACATCTTCACGACAGCCTCAGTCTCTTTCAGGTCGCTTATCTCGCGAGATTCCTCATCCTCGCCGCTTTGATGTTCTGACGCGGTGTCGAAATCTGTCTCGGCCGTCTCGGTCATTTGCGGCGTCCTGGGCTCCCGCTCTGATTCATCCTCGGCCGACGAACCCGGCTCGAGAGCCTGCGGCGTGGGTGAGACAGCGGGTGACGATGGACGCTCTCCGTGGTGTTCGTTCCCATTACCGGCTTCATCTTGGCTGAGACTTGTCCTCTGCTGCTCAGGGGCGGGGGTTTCAATAGCGACGGCAGTGCTGACAGAAGATGAGTTCTTATGGTGCCGCGGGCTGGCGGGCCTTTGCATAAGCACGTCGCCTTCAACAGTCTCAGGCTTGGCTGCGTCTTCCTGCGCGGCAATCGTCTCGTTGATGGAAGCCGAGTCGGCGGCAGAATGGGTGTCGCTGGTACGTGACGCAATGGAGAGGAAGGAGTTGCGAATGGGGCTGCGGAGTGAGGAGACGTCACCGTAATCGCTTTTGCTCCCTCGCGAAGCGCGTGCGGGACTCCGCGCTGGCAGGGGCGGAGGTATCCTCTTCGGGATGGTCACGATGGCGCCCTTGGCATGAATGACGTGAGTGACCTGAGGCGTCTGAATGGAGCTTCGTGTCGGCTGAGTCGAGGCGGTCGCCACCTCGCAAATCACAGGCTCTTCGTCTTCGTCCTCGTCATCTTCCTCATCGTCGGCGTCGTCGTCTTGTTCGTCGGCGGCAATGGAACTGGGCCTCTCGAGCGCAGTGTCCGGATCAACCGCATGGTCAACCATTTCGACCGCCTCCTGCTCAATCTCCTTGGCCTCCGCAGCGGTCACAACCTCAATAGGGACTTCCGTTGTTTGCGCCTCCACGGGAATGGCTGGTGGTGGTGCAACTTCGACTGTCCTACGCTTCAAGCGCTCGATGATGCTGGTGTCGACCTGCGTGTAGTCAACCTCGTCGGGCTCCACAACCGTGGACAATCTCTCCACGCTGTCTTTCCCGTCGTCGCTGTTGGCGCGGCTGTAGCTAGTGTCCGCGGTGCTCGCGACATCCGTCTGTGTGCAGGCGTCCGTCACAGCCGTGGCCTGTGTTCTGGCCGACATGCAGCTGCCCCGGTTACTTCTCGAGACAAACGTGTCCATGCTCTGGCGGCTGAACCTGCCGTACACGGGGCTCGTCGGACTCGGGTGAAACTCGAATTGCGTGCTCGTCGGCCGGAGCTTGGAACCAGCCTCCCGAATCTCGATGCCGGCCATTTCCAACCCAATGACTCCAAAGGGGTCTGGATCGTCGGCATGAGGAACGCCAAAAGCCTGTTTCGTCGGCGAGGCGATGGAGCTTGTCGGGCTCGCGATATCGGCGTCACCGGGCGCGGGTTGCTGGGCCAGCCAGTCCATCAGGGCCTTGTCGTAGTCGGAACGGCCCTCGGCAGCTTTGATCACCTCAAAAAGAGGGCGCATCTCGGGCACGTTTTTGGGAATGTTGCCGGCGAGGATGTCAAGAATGGTGACGCCGGCGCAGTAGAAGCGGTCGTTCTCGTTCACGCGCTCCGTGACGAGCGAACCGTCCAGCTGCACCGCCTGGTGCTTGCCCCTCGCTTTCACGTAGCTCAAGACGGTATCGTTGATCTCTTTCCATCTGATCTCAGGGTCCTTGGAGCCAGCCGCGACGAGGGGGCCCACGGCCAGACTAACATCGGTGCCGAGTATTAACCTGGGACGGGTGAACAATTCGAGGGTCTGTACGCTGTTAATCACCAAAACGCAGTCGTAGATGTCGACGCCCACTACAAAAGCCAGCTCGGACGTGTGAAGAATGATGGCCGACGGAGGCGACCATGTCCCATCCGCCTTGCGGGCCGTGATCAGACCGGCGCCGCCGGAGCCCGACATCCAAAGTCCCGAGCGCATGCACGAGAACACGGCGAGCCCAACGGCATTTTGAATTATTCGCGGAGGGATCTTCTTCGTCACGTACGCCGGCGTCGAGGGACTTGCGCTTGTGTTCGATTCGTGATGGTCGAACTCTTGCGAGAGGAAGCCGTCGACTAAGTCCGACGAGTGTGTTAGCACATGTCTCTAGGAAAAGACAAAAAGCACGCAGGCAGCCCAAGACATACAGCAGAACGACTTGATGATCCGGGCGGCCTTGTCGCACTCCTTGTCAAGGGTGGTTGGCCAGTAGGTTTCTCGGCCGTATCGGGCGGGCGCGAGGGAGGTGGCGGCGGCAGCGGGCGAGCTGTTTCGGCTGGCGGGCACGGCAACCTTGCCGGCCCAGCCAAAGACCTTGTCGAGTGCGCGGGGCGTCTTGGGCGCGGATATCGGCGTCGTGGTTGTGGGCGAGGTCGTCGTGGGTGATATTGCTGTAGGGCTCGTTGGGGTTGTTATTGATGCTGCCGAGGCTGCCGGCGTCGGCTGTCTCGAGCGGTCCCACGAGGGAAGCAGGGCCGAGACGCGGTGCATGGTGAGTCGTCGTCGGCTCCGGCTGCCCGACGACGTCGAGCAGTTGGCGCTCTCACCAGGCTCGCCGCGGGGAAGTTGGGTTGCGCAGGGAGGGCGGGAGGTGTCGGTGATACTCTCGGTACCTGACGAACTACCGGACGGAAAGGGAGCGAGCGGGAGGGAGGGGAGCGGGCGCCCTGCTGTTTTCAATTACAGGGCAGCCCTCTCGCTGTCTCCCGAGCCAGGCCAAGCCTAACCGAACCGGCCCACTGGGTGGCCCGAAAGTGACGTGGGCACTGGCGATCCCGCTAAAAGAACCGCCAAACAGCGGAGGTCCCAGCCCAGCCAAGCCAGAAAAAGCCCAGAACCAGCCTGCCTGCCCGACCGGGGTTGCTTGTGCAGCTGGACCGAGCGCTGGAGGTCGCCTTCCAAGCGTCACGGTGCAGGCGCAGGCGGGCAGGTGGTACCCCCGCAATAGGAAACCGTTCCGCCTCGAATCAACGGTGCTGATGGAGGGAGGTCCCTTCCTCGGGTGCCAGACATCAATTGATTGCTTTTAGCAAGAAGCAACCAACGAGCATCTGCGGGCGATTTTGCGTGCGGCTGTCGACATGAACGGCACACACTTGATTTGTAGTGTACCAGGCGATCTCGGCGAGGTCGAACCCGATCCGCACGGTTATGCCGATCAACAAACCCCCCTCCTCCCGTTCGGTATCACGAACCCGCGGAGCTCGCGCCGCAGGGAGAGCAGTCAGTCGACAGGCGTTCAAAAGAGACGAGAAATTGAGGGACCGGATGGAAAGTCGTGGAGCGCTTCGAGATTGGCAATCAGCACTGAAACGGGCGCTGGCCCCATTTGGTGACCTCGGTGATGCTGGTGCATAATCCAGCCTCTTAAACAAAGGAGAATCCGGGTACGCGTCGTCCTCTTTCTTCCTCGGCTGAGCAAGGGTTTTCGCTGCACGCCTCCCCTGCATCGCATCCTTACACTCTTTGTCCGACACCAGGCAGGTTCTCCGCAATCCAGCATTCCGCTCTACGCCAGACTCCAGCGTCATGCAGCGCCGTTGAGCTAAGTTCTGTCGCCGCCTATAGTGCACTGGTGGTATAACATCCTTTCCCCTGCGTGCCCCCGCGGGACGAAGCCAGGCCGTGACCTTTGATGTTGTGCCTTTGCACCCTGAATGTCGAGCTCCACGTCCCGTCGCGGCTACCCCTGGCTCATGCAGCGCCCGTTTCTTAAGACGGGGCACATCCCGGTTCGAACCCGAGCCCACCAGCCGCAGCCCACAGCGATCCATGTCGTCATGTTCCCTTCCCGTCGCCAGCCATTGCCGACTGTAAAACTTGCTGCAAGACTTGTCCGAGGCTGGAAATCCTGATCGCGCATGCATCCAATCTTGAAGCGTTCCGAGGCCTGGATCCTTTCTTTTTTCTACTCCTGCTAGCCCAACGTGCCCAGCTCCCCGCAGCAGCACCCGGAGATTATCGCTCTGCCATGCCATGAGACACAGGTTCTCGCCCCAAGACATTTCCGAATGTCTCGGACACGGGCATGCTAATGATGCCACCGATGCCTTCAGGGCACGCCACAGGAACACCCGTTTTGACCTGCCATCCCTTCGCTGGCCGACGATCCATCTGGCGGGTCGGTCCTTCTCCGATGCAAGCGACCCAACGGAGAGCAGAGAAATCTCGATTTGGCGAGCATAACATGAAATACAGAAGCGTCCAAGATTCTACGATGCGATTGCGGATGTGTGGAAGTAAAGAATAGAACCGCAAGCCGCTGACAAAGTCCAAGCATGAATGTCCACATGAGCTTCAAAGCCACACCAGGATACTCGCTCGGCTTGTACCAGTAAAGCATTGCTCGCATTTTCTCACCTTTTTCTGAAAAGCCTGGTGTAGCAATCTCCTGCACTGCAGTCTGTGGACTGAACCATTCTCAAACCCCCATCTCATCGCCAACGTCGCCTGAATGCGCCAGGAACCGGTCTGTGGCGTCTTCATCCTGCTGTGTTCGGGACTCTGCATGCAGCTCTTCAACCAGTCCGTTCGTCAGGGGGCCATGCATGCACGGGGCCGTCCACAACCGCAGCGTCAGAGGAACATCCATTCTGTCTTCTTGGTGTTGTGGCGCTGCTGCTTGCCTGCTCTGCCATGCCATGACAAAACCACATGCAGCGTGCAGCCGCACTCTGTCTTGCGGCGAAGGGCAAGATGTGAATGGCTCGTCTGCCGTGAAGGTTGGGAAACGTACAGACCACCAGTAAACTACTGTTTGCAGAATCTCACCATCTTAGGCCGAGCCCAGACCATACTGGCACTTCCGTAACCTGCCCAACCACGCAAGCCACGCTGTAGGCTGGTTCTGAACGCAGCAACGTATGACGGCAGCCTTGTTGGAAGAACGGATCATGGATGCATGCCACAACCCAACCAGCCGTCCGGTGCAGCACTCGATCCAGCAACTACCGGCAGCTCGCGTTGCAAAAGCAGAAGCCATGTTTGACCCGAGCCAACAAGCGCCTTGCACACACACACACACACACATGTGGCCGGTTGGGCCAGGCGAAGCCAAGGCGAGCACAGGCAAGGTTGTGTGTACTGCGTATGCTTTCCTGTGTGGGCAGTTGGTCGGTTGGCGGTCGGCAGTAGTGGGCTGTGGGTGGTGGCGCCGGTTGTGCTGCTATTTCTGCCTGTACGGAGTACAAAGGCAGTGTTTGTACGCCGGAGGTGAATTGGATGCAACGCACCCGGGGGTATGATATCAGGTCATAACGACGTTTGCTGCCACTTAGCTGCATTCCAGCTCGGCCGATACAGATGAGCCAAGCCAGTCGAGACGGTGAGAATAGAAAAGGCAAAGGCAACGGTAGCGACTGCGTTGACGGCGGCGGCAGCGGCAGAAGCTCGCTGACGTGGATCACCGTCCACGTGTCGGCGACTCGTCGGCCGCTCGCAGCAATAAGTGCACTTGAGTCACGAGAGGCGCATACAACAAGCAGTCAAGGGGGAGGAGTGCTAACTAAACTGAGCAAATTGATATATCTGTCTGACCGACAATTGCTTGCATTCTGTCTAATGTGCCGTTTGAACCGTAAAACCCCAAAGTCTAATGCTTTACAGCAGGAGCAGAAAGTCGTGAGTCGTGGAAGGTCGTGAAATGTACATGCGGCGAGATTGAAAAATGTATGCCAGCGAAGGCAAGCTTCGGCGTCGTTTCCTCAAATGCCCGCAAAATCCACTCGGTCCGTAGCACAACGCCATGTCCCGTGCAACAGCTAACTCCCAGAGTCCTTGCCCAGCCTCGGGTACTCACCGCCCTCAACCAAGAACCTCTCCAGCCCCAGGCAGTCCACCGTCTTGACACACGCGAGCCCCTCCGACCTGCCCCGACGTTTGCCCTCGGCCGCCTTCGCGGGGGGCAGCGGCACCCAATTGTCGTCCGTTACCGGCCGGAAAAGATACACCTCCCGCGAGCTGGCCATGAAGTCACCCGCCTCGGCATCCCCTTCCACGTGAAACCGCCGCAGCCGCGGCAGGTTGCCCCGCAGGCTCGTGAACAGCGACCTGTACGAGCCCTCGTGCAGATGCACACCACCAATGCTCCACTGATACGGCTTGGCCAAGCCGCGGCCGCCCAGACGGAGCCGCTCGAGGGTAGCGCCATGCCGGAGGAGGAATGCGCGTAGGTCTTCCTCGGCGCAGCTGACGCCCTCGAGCTTGAAGTCGGTGAGCTTCGGGTAAACGAAGTCGCCGCCGCTGAAGAGGGCGCGGAAGGAGAGGTGAAACTTCTCGAGCGGGGCGTGGTACGTGTGGAAGGCGAGACTGAGATGGGTGAGGTTGGTGCAGTAGCGGAGCACGTGGCCGAGGCCGTTAACAGCGCGGAAGCGGGACGACGGGAGGAGGTTGCTGGGCGGGTCGAGCACCAGGTTGAGGCGCGAGAGGCTGGCGAAGGAGCGGGCGCAGTCGAACCAGTGGCGCCGGTCGTCGGCGAGCCGGAAGATCTCAAGCGGCAGCCGGTCAATGGACAGCGACGCGAGCCGGACGTGGCGGACCGCCGAGACGATGGCGTTCAGGTTCTTGCACGCTTGGCTGCGGTCCCGTTTGCGGCATGACCGTACCTGAACGACATCGCTGAGAACCTCGATTTCGTAGGGACATTTGGTGAGCGTGACCTCGAGGTCGTTCAGGTTCGGCAGCCTTTTGAAAGCTTCCTCAACCATGGTCGAGCGAGCATAGAATTGGGGAAGCTGGCGGGCCCCTTCCTCCAGCTTGTAGTACCTGAGCCATGCGTCCTGGAGCAGCGCACCGCGCCCTTCTGGCTCCTGCAGCCAATGCTGGAAGATGGTTGTGTGACGGTCATCGTACTGGTCGACCTTGGCGAAGTTGAAGGTGAGGGACTGGATGCTGCCTCGTAGGCGGTCGTGGCCGGCGATGGAGCGTAACCGCGTGATGTCGTCCCTCCATTCGACGGCGGTGAAATGCGGTCCTAGGAGATATTCGTAGCCTACGTCGGCATACTTGCCTGAGGCAAGTCGCAGGGCTCTCACGGACGGTGCGTCGCAGTACTGGAAGACGAGTCGGAGCAGCTCGACGGGGAGAAAGTCCATGCTGGAGCGACCTGAACCATCGGGACGACCCAGATACAACCAGCTGGGCCCATCGGATCGATGAGAGACAGCAGGATGGAAACAGGCGTCGGCAGGGACAAAAGCTGCGAACTGCGTATGGGCCCGCCGTTGAGGATGGGGTGAGCCAGCCGACTTATACACCGCTACGCAGTGCGTGCGTCTGACACAGCAAACCGGGACCAATCAGCAGCCCTGGCACGAGACCCAACGTCAGCCTGCTGGCGACGGCGTGCAGAATCGCCAGCGCCCCTTGCACTAGTCGGTTTGCACGCTGGCACGCTGGCACGCTAGGCTGGGGCCAACAGCGCCGGGTGGGAAACCAGAAGGACAGAAGAAGCGACTGCGACACCGAAAGTTTGGGGGCAAGAAGTCGGTGAGCTCAAGACAAGCCAGGGGCAAACCACGACAACAGGGCCAGGCCGACCGGAGAAACAGGGGAGCGGCGCCAGTGCGGCCAGTTGCAGGGCGCGCCGCTCGAACACCAGCTGCAGGCCAAGACAGGGAGACAAGCTCCAGGAGTCCAGGGCACATGGGACTGCCGGGCCCGGGTGGATTTGCAGCGAGCGAGCCTCTGCGGGCCCGGAAGCGGTGAGCGAGAGAGAACAGGCCCGCCTCGTGTGACACAGAAAGGAGGTGTGACGGACGGTGTGATGAAGCTCCGCTTCTTTCCGCCGCGGATGCAGCAGTTCGCACTCGCCTAACGCAGCAGAGAGGAGAATCCGCAGGATGTGCCTGTCACCACGTGAAGCGGCGTTGCTGCAAAGTAGGATCGCGGGCGCCCATCTGCGGGTATTCAGACGGCTCCGCTCCTTCGAGAAGCTTTCCCAGCACAGGTGTGTCACTGCGTAGTTGTAAGCGGACCGGAGTTGCTGACGAGAGATCAGCTACAGTCAACAGCATGGAAGGCTCTGAACAACGTGCTTCAGCTGTCCTGGGCCATATTTGGGGAATGCTCCGAGCGTCGCCAACAAGTGGTAGCGCAGGTCGCAGGAAATGGCCTGAAGTTTTGTCGGGCATGAGATGTTCGCTCCGATGCCAAACTGGCGGAGAGATGCAGACTGTACTTTTCTCCAAATGGCGGGCAGCCGGTCAAAGTGGCATGGTGACAAGCCCGCATCTCGCAGAACGATCTGCCACGAGCCACCCAACCAGCATCGAGCGCGTTCGATGTCTCATTTGTGACAGCCCTGCTGCCTTCACCGACCCAGCCATCCTTGCCATCGGGAACAAGTCGGAGAGCCGCCCGAGAGCCGCCGTGCAGCTGTTGGGCCGCCGTCGCGCAGCTCGTTGCCCAACGCTGGCGCTCTCGCAGTCAAACACGACGACCAGCACCTGCACCGTCGGGCTGCAGACGGAACATGCCGCCTGTTTCTCCGACGATGGCCTATGCCCGCTGCTGCGGACGCAGCGGCTGACTCGTTTCTTCCTTGAAGGGAAACAGCGATGTCGGAAGCCGATCTCACAGTCTGTCTTGGGATTGGGACGAGGACCTGAATGGGGGATGGAATCCGCGGATTGCTGATTGAGTGGTCTCGCCCCGCTGCCCCGCTTGGATAAGCCCCATGATTTTTGGTGGGGTCAACCAGGCAACGCACGGACCGGGCAAACCTCAACAACGGGATCCTCTTTGACAGCCGGCGGTTCTGGGCCTCAGCTGGCACATCGACCGTTGCCTGTCAACTGCTCTTCCGTACGAGACTCTGCTGTTGCCTTGAGCCCTCCACAGACAGCTTAGCCACGCCAGCACGCCGAGATGAAAATAAGCCGTCCGAGCATGCAGCGGTAGTCTGTTCTGGAATCTCCAAAACCAGCAACTGGCAGCGCGCAGCATGCGACATCGCACATCCGTGACGACGACGGCATCATGGGACTCGCGGGCCTCCTGGGCGCCTCAGGCGACCGCGCCGAAACCCCGAAGTCCAAGTGCGCTGCTTCGAACAGCACCGATTCACTACTTGCCACAATAGCATCCCAGCCCTCTTCGACTGCTCCCGACCACATCATGGACGCATCCGACCTGCAGCCGCTCGACCCAGAACCGCCAGACCTCCGAGAGCTGAACGCGTGTCTGGCTGCTCTGGCCGTCGTGTTTCCCGATGTCCAACCCGAGGTGTTCCGCGAAATGTTTGCCAGCTTCAGCGGCGAGTCGAGGCTCGCGCTTGTTGCCGATGCGCTGCTAAAGAACCAAGTCTCATGGGTCAAGGGGCGCTGGAGGGCTGTGGCGAAGGATGGCTGGCCAGGGGACTCGTTGGTGCCGAAAAAGGAGCTGTTCAGAAGCCCCGAGTACAAGCAAGCCGCCAAGAGCCTTGCCTGGCAGGAATTCAAGGGTCTGCCGCGCTCGACCATCAACGCTGTGCTGGCCGAGTCCAACTACTCGTACCTCGACGCACGCCAGACCCTGGTCGGCCTCTCGTCCAAGTCGTGGCGCTTCACCATTTCCTCGCTCTTCCTGCGGCGGAAACCAGTGTCAGCCAACGAGGCGGAAAACCATCCCCTGGTGATATGGAAGTCGGTTGGCCAGGGGCCAGCAGTGCCCTCGCTCAAGCCGACCGGTAACGCCGAGCTTGACCGGGAACTCTTCGACGCGCTCATCGCGCCGCTGACGGAGCGCGCGCGAGCCAGACGCGAGGCAAGCGACCGTCAGCTGGCTACGGAGCTGAACAACACCGAGGCAGAGGAAGCCGAGAGCCTCATCGAGTGTGCCTGCTGCTTCACCGAGTCCACGTTTGAAGAGTTCACGGCCTGCACCGCCCACGGGCACATGGTCTGCTTCAGGTGCGTGCAGCACTCCCTAACCGAGGCCGTCTTTGGGCAGGGCTGGCAGCGGAGCATCGACAAGGAGACGGGCACGTTGCGCTGTCCGGCCGTAGAGGCGGAGGAGTGCCAGGGCTGCATCCCCCAGGATCACATGCTCCGGGTCATGCTTCAGGAGAGGAAGGGCGCCGAAATCATGCACAAGCTGGAGCAGCGCCTGGCCGACCACAGTCTCGTGTCGAGCGATCTCCCGCTTATTCGTTGTCCATTTTGCGCCTACGCCGAGGTTGATGACATCTACCTCCCCGTTGGTGAAACGGACCTGCGGTTGCGGATCGACAACATCAGCAGCTTGATATTGATCTTCTGCATCGTCTGCTGCAGTCCGCTTCTGCTCGCCCTCCTCCTTCTCTCTTCCTTGGTCGCCATCTTTGTCAGCTATAAAAGGGCCGTCGGCGAGCGATTGATTACGGAATTCCGCGCTGCCCTGGTCCGCCGCCGACGTCGCCGCCGTGGTCTCCGGTTCCAATGCCAGAGTCCCGAGTGCCGGCGGTCGTCGTGTCTCAGTTGTCACAAGGCGTGGGTGGACGTGCACGTGTGCAACGAATCATCGCTCGTGGCGCTGCGTACGCAGGTCGAGCAGGCCATGAGCATGGCGGTCAAGCGGGTGTGCCCGCGCTGCAACACGTCCTTCGTCAAGACGGCCGGCTGCAACAAGCTGACATGTCCCTGCGGCTACAAGATGTGCTACGTCTGCCGCAAGGACATTGGCGGCTCCGGCGACGGGCCCGACGTCGGCTACCGCCACTTCTGCGAGCACTTCCGCCCGGAGGGCGATCCGCGTAAGTGCACCCAGTGCAGCAAGTGCAATCTGTGGGAGTCGGAGGACACGGACGACGTATTGCGCCGGGCCAAGGAGAAGGCGGAGCGCAGGTGGATGGAGACGGAGCAGCGTGGCCTATCAGGCGTAGAGAGGGCATTCTTGGAGACGGGCCTGGCCTCGCAGCCGGCCGCGAGGGCTGTGGACAAGGTCTTGCGGAAGGGCAAGCCGCCTTCGCTGGCAGACCTTTGCGACACGGTTCTGGGGATTGTGCTTGTATGATGGGAGGAAGGAACCAGGCGCTCTTGGGTAGGGTTCGACGCTAGGCGTTGGCATGCTGCGCGTGAGTATGAGCGGTGCGGGGAGCTTACGGCGATACCCGGGATAACAGGCGACTTGGAAGTATCCCATGAAGTATGAAGTTTAGAATCATGAAATTAATTCGTAATAGAAGTGCTTGGCACAGCAGTTTCCCTCCATTCAAAGGTCGAGCAGCCTTGGTGTTGAGGCTGCTGCATTATGTAATCCAAGCGCGGGAGCTGAGACCCAAAATCTGACGGGGCGCGCGCTTCAGTGGGTTGCCCGTGACGCGCATCGCGGCAGCTGCCAGACCAACCCACTGACAGAGAAGCTGTCGCAGAGCTGCAACTGGCACCCATTGACAGTCTGCACAGAACTTTCAAAACGATCAATTGTGCTCTGGGTACGGCTCCGAGCTTCGACCGTCCAAACGGACCTACCGCACCATCCCGCCACCATCTGAAGAGCATTGCCGCCGCCAGACAACTGCCAGTGACCACTGCCCTCGCGCGCGCCGGTCGCCATGTCGAGCCAGACGGGCAAATGGCGCGAAGAGCAGGTGCTCGTCATCTGCCCTGGCAGCCAGACGACACTCGCTCAGATGGGCTGCAACGAGCTTACCCCGCCCACCCACCGCTTCCCGACGCGCATGTTCAAGGACGCCGACTCGGACGACTGGCGGCCCTTCCATACCTACAAGCGCAAGAAAGAAGGCGCAAACGGCGCGTCGGAGGGCGATGACGCGTGGGAGTATGTCGAGGACACCGACTCAGTCGAGGGCGCCGTGTATCCTATCCAGGGTGGGTTCACACCGCATTGGTTCCACGCGCGGGAGGGAATGCTGACAGGAGGTTTGTTCCAGCCGGTCGCATCACGAACATGGACGCATTCCTCGCCTTCCTCGAGCACGTCCACTCGCAGTTGACCACGACATACCATAACACGCCCATCATGCTGATGGCTTCGCCGCAATGGACCCGCATCGACTGTGAGGCCATCGCCCGCTACGTTTTCGAAAAGACCAAGACACCCGCTCTGTGCCTAATTCACAGCGGCGTCGCCACCCAGTATGGTCTGAAATGGCCCAGCATGACCGTGGTCGATGTCGGATTCGAGAAGGTTGACGTGACGTGTATCTCTGACGGCCGCGTGGTCTCCCACTTGGACGTTGGGCCCGCCCCGGAGGGGGATGCGATCAGCGGCGGAGAGGTGTTTACGCGGAGGCTGAAGAAGCTGCTGGAAGGTCAGGGGTTTGATTACGACATGGCAGAGCAGCTGAAGAAGAGCGCGGTATGCGAGGTGCTGCCGTTCGCGCCGGACCGGCCGGAGCTTGTCGAACTGCCGCAAGATACAGGAGCTGCTACCAGCGCCCCGGCAGGGGAGGGGCCGAAGCTTGTCGAACCGCCGCGAAGACTTGCTCCTGGCGCCGACGACGAGGCCGGTGCCGATGGTGAGGCCAAGGAGACCGAGGACGATGGTGTGCTGGATGTTGCCAACATCGTTGCTAGCGGGCAAACGAGGGAGTTCCTGGCCAAGAAGGAGAAGGAGAAGGCCGAGAAAGCGAAGGTGGGACGGAAAGGGAAGGACAAGGAAGGCGCCGACGCGGCTGCGGCGAAGGCGGTTCGACTGCCCAACTCGAAGCGGCTGAAAAACACGTTTCACTACGAGGAACTCGTCACAGAGGATGTTCCTGTCGCGGCACCAGCCAAGGAAAACGGCAGTTCCGATACCGCCATGGCAGACGCCGCGCCAGCAGAGGGCGCAGTTACGACAGGAGACGCGCCCAAGACCGAGTCGGCCGAGCAACAACAACCACCGCCACCACCACCACCCCCCGCCGACCCCACCCCGACCGCAACCGAGCGCGTCACGCGGCGGGTACGGCGCGACATCGAGGTCGGCCTCGAGCGGTTCCAGTTCGCCGACCGGCGCGATATCGATCGCATCGCGACTGCCATCTACCGCGCCATCCAGGAGGTCGACGACATGTACATGCGGCCCGGCTGCTGGGAGAACATTGTGTTCGTCGGCAACGGCGCGCGCATCCGCGGCCTGCGCGACAACGTCATGCAGACCCTGCAGGCGCGCCACCTCGTCTCGCCCAGCTCCGCCACCATGTTCACGTCCGAGCTGCCCTCTAACATGGGGACGCCGTCCGGCACGGGTTCCCAGACGCCCACCTCCTCCTACGCCGGCGTCCCGCCCGGCGCTGCCGCCGGTGGCGGCGGCGTCAACCCGCTGCTGCAGGCGGCCACTACCGCTAGCCTCGGCGTGCCGGGCAGCACGGTCAATGCTGCTGCTGTCGCCGGGTCGACCGCCGGCGACGCGGCCGCTGGCACGAGCCATCACTTCCACAGCCAGACGCCGACGACGATCCGGCTTGCGCCGCTGCCGGCGTACTTGACTGAGTGGACTAAGCACGGCTTCGAAGAGGCTATGTTCCTGGGCGCCCAGGTCGCTGCGCGCATCGCCTTCTGCATACACAACCTGGACGCGCAGGGGCTGGAGGCGCAGCGGCTGATGAGTTTGAGCCGGGTGGATTACAAGTGAGTCCCCCCCCTAAATGTTTATTGTGTCTTTTTGGACATGCCTTTGGGCCGACATTGGCAACGTTGTTTGGGAATGGAAATGTTGATCGTATGTTGTAGTGAGCTTGGTCCGAAGGGCATCCGGTCGCATTCCATGCTTGGGTGAGGCGGTTATTGCTTCTTGGTTATACGAAGGCGGCGCTCGCAGACGTTCCACTCTCGGTGGGCGAAATTCTGGCTCCCTAGATGCCTACTCTCAAGCCGGGCATGGGGCAAAAAGTCAGGTTGTACGGCGGAGTTGGTTGGTATGGCAGGCGCAGGCTGGATTTGTTCTTTTGATGGCCGAATAGCCCATGTCTTGGGACTGAATCCTACCTGTCTTCACTTTGTAGCGGAAGCAGCTCACTTACATTTATCCCACGACTGGGAAGCGATGGGAAGGCGCGCATCAGCCGGCGCCGGTCACCTGTGGAAGGCCAGTTGTGTCTGAGTAGCGGTTCGCCGCCGACGTTAATGAACCCATGCATCTGCGGTGACCTGATCCGAACGCGCATAGTTCCCTTGGTTGAGAACCATTCCGAACTATGGTGTTACCACACAGTCAGTCAGGCGCATGTGTTGTTGACACGGCAAAAAGGGCCAAGCATTCTGTTCAGGGGCTAAACTAACCATTTCAAAAGTGACTCATACTTCATGACATCAACTCAACACTCTCACCCTCTTTACCTTCGCTTCCTCCCTGCAATGTCAACAATGGCCACCCGCAAGCTCATCTCCTCTGGCTCGGCCTTTGAGGCCCAGATTGGGTACTCGCGCGCCGTCGTGGTCGGCGACATGGTGTTCGTGTCTGGGTGCACAGGGTCCGCTCCCCCTTTGTTGACTTTGTCTAGTCGGTGGCACTGCCGGAATCACAGGATGTTGACCGAGCGAGAGCAGATATGACTATCAAACGGGCGCCATTTCGGACGACGTGGCCGAGCAGGCAGAACAATGCATGCAAAACATTGCAGCTGCCCTGGAAAACGCCGGGGTAGGCATGAGCGATGTTGTGCGCGTGCGGTACATCCTTCCGGATCGGAGAGATTTTGAGCAGACCTGGTAGGTTCTACCTGAGCCTGCTTCCTTTGGACGTTGTCAGGGGAGGGGGTCGAAGGTTGTTTGTGAAAGGCTAACGGCAGCTAGGCCGGTGCTGAAGAAATGGCTTGGCGATGTGCGGCCGGCAGCGACCATGATTCAAGCGGGGCTGATGGAGGAAGCAATGAAGATTGAGATTGAAGTGACGGCAAAGAAGGGCGTTGCCGCGGTGGGGCAGGAGTCGTTGTTGTGAGCTTCGCGCTCTGTGAGCAATTTGTATCGTCTCGCCCTGACTGACAGGCGGCGTTGTTATTATCCCATGTGTATTCCCTTCATACATCCACAACCATCAGAGATATCGACAGCGCCAGATTACAAGTTCCGCTATCCAACAACGGCACAGAGCAACGCAAAAGGAGGTATATGCAACCAAACAAGACCGCCCAAAAGAGTGACTCAGCCCATTGCTAATCCCAACGCCCGGCCAAGCGGATGTTACCCATTATGTTCCGGATGATCGCGTAAATGTCATTCATTCATACCCTTCTGCTTCCCCCTGCACCCGAGCCCTCGCCCTGCTCCGCCCCATCAATATTCTCCGAAAATACACTCCTACGCAACGGACTCCCCGGCCCCGGTCCCTGCCCCTGCCCAGCAAGCGGCCGCGCCGAGAGATAGTCCCCACCGGGCGCGCCCTCCGCACTCGCCGTCGGCGGTGACACCGCCGCAGGGCTCTCCACCATGCCCCGATCGCCCACCACCACCGATGCCATCCCGCTGCCGCTGCCATTGCCGCCGCCAAAACTGGTTCTCCCGCCGCCGTTGCCCCCGCCGCTGGTGACCGAGCTGACCGTCGTGTCGCTGATCTGCCGCAGGTGGGAGCGGTCGCGCTCAGACAAGTTGGAGATGCCCGAGAGCACCTTGGTGGCGCGGGCCGTGGCGGGCGTAACGCCGGTCGGGGACGTGCCAGTCGGGCTGCTCGTCGTCATCGTGGTAGCGAGGGTGAGCGGGCGGCCGAGGGCGTCCGAGTCCGGCCGGTAGTGGACGGGAGACTCGTTGTCAAAGGGCACGGGCGGGGGCGTCGGGTACGGGCTCGGGGTGGTGTGAGGTGGGCTCGGGGTGAGAGCGGCTGCGTGGTCGACTTGATGCGTGGCGGCGTAGAGGGTTGCTGGGTTGAGGGACGGTGAGGTGGCCGTGCTGGCGAGGGCGTTATCGTGCAGCTCGACGGCAGGCGAGAGGGAGTCTTTGGAAGTGCGAGGTTAGTGTATGTAAGGTGTGGGTAAGAGGAGAGGTATGGAGCTTACCTGCTGGCAACTCAACCGGCGGCACCGGCACTTCCGTGTCTTCCATCTCGTTGAGCGGCGGCCGAGGAGCGAGGGCCACGCTCTCGGGTTCGGTCGAACTCATCGGCGTGTAATCGGAAGTCGTCACGGTGGGCGCCTTGGGTTCGCTGGGCTGGCCACGCAGCCATGACTTGATGAAGGCGCGGTTTCCAGTGGTGTATTCAGTGCCAACCTCGCTGATCGTCCCGCTGCGCAGCAGCCTGCGCCTGCGCCAGAGCAGGATCAGCACGGCCACCATGGTAAGGAAGACCAGACCAAGAACCACGCCGAGCACGGGCGGAAGATACGACGGCAGACCGCCGCCACCGCCCTGGTCTTTGGGCGTGGATGTTGGGACATTTGGATTGGTGTTGTCGGTCGGTCCCACGGACGAATATGGGTAGTAAGTTGCAATCTTGGTCACCGGATACGGGGTCGCAAAGATGCTGGCGAGCTCAGTTGCATCGAAGCCAGAGGGGCTGGGCTTCGTGGCCGTGGCGCCGCCAGTTCCTGACCCGCCAATTTTGTCGTGGACGGCACTGGGAACAGAGTAGTTCGAGTACACGGCAGGATCGTACCGCTCGAGCCACGTCCCAGTTGAGAGATTGAACACTCGGATGAACTCTTTCAGACAACTCGGGGAGTCGGAGATGGACAACTGTGGGTAGCCTCCAATGACCAACATCTGGTCTGGATATGGCGTGACGCACTTGTGTCCAGCGCGTCCGCCGGCCGGATTCGTGGCCAACTTCACCCAGGTAAAGGACGGCAGCGATAGAACCCAGACATCATCGTTAAATGGATGTTTCACCGCATCTAACCCGTCGTAACCGCCGTAGTAGTAGATGTTGAAGCTCGAGCCGTCCTGCGCACGGGCAACTACGGCGCACCCGCGGGTGAGCTGGCCGGGTCCTCCAGTGGTTTTCTGGCTGTGCCACTTGCGGGTGGCAACGTCGTAGATGTCAATGGTAGACATGAACGACGGGCTCAGAAGTTCCTATTGAAGGTCAGATTGCGGGAGGTCAAGAAAGCTTTAAGGGTTCGTACGCTGGCTGTTGCGTTTGCTGAGACGCCCTCATCTGCCGGGGTGGCATAATCGGGATACACGACACCTCCTAGAGCGACAAGAATGCCTCGCGGCCCAACAGGAACCCAAACAAGTTCGGGATTCGCTCGTCCGAGAACGGAAGAGGGAAGCGTGCCGTTGTCGAAGATCTCCTTTTGCTGCTTCGCCAAGTCCAGTGTAATCAACGTGTTCGACACATTGACAGGATACGTCGACGCGGGCGCCAGCGTGTCAGGTGAGAAAATGGGCCCTCCGCTGGGGGAGCGGAGGCCCGAAAAGTACCAAGCTAAGTTTTCCGAGGGGGCACTCGCAGCTCCACCATAGACAATATAACGGGTGACGTTAGGGCCGAGGTCCTGGTCGACGAACCCCGAAGTAAACACTTGCTCTGGAGAACCACGCTGGTACTTGTAGTAAACGAGCGCCTCGTTCCCCGGTGGTGGTGTAGAAGCGTTATTGTAAGGGGGCAACCCGCCATAGAGGAAAAACTCGTCGTCGTTGCCCAGGAGGGCGCCGTCAACGTAGGTTGGAGCGCGGCTGTTGTCCCCCCCGCCGCCGGTTGCCAGCGTACCAAGAATGGCCGAGATGTTTTGTGTGGTGTTGAAAGGAGTGCTGAAATTGAGCATGTATATGAGGCCCAGCCGGTTGCCTGCGGAGCGTCAGCAGCGAACCCCTCATCAGCAAGATACAGCGCTACGGCTCACCGTCGTTGTCGGGTCGGCCGAGATGGCCGTCGGCAAAGCCTGGTTGCCATAACAGGTTTCCGCCATCCAGGTAGACGGTGTCCCGGAGGACAGCGGCTGTGCAAAGTCAGAATGTGGGAGACAAGGTTGGCGGTGATGCAGCCCACCTCTGAGCTGCTGCCACTGGCACATTTTCGTGTTCACCTGGTCGGGTTGCCACGGCGATTCGCCGAGGGCCGGCGACACCAGGGCCGCCGCTACCGCGAAGAGGCCGAACCGGAACATGGTGCCTTGCGCCGTTGGAAGATCACGTTGAGGTGACGTGGAACAAGCGCCGGGAGAGCATCTGTCTAGACCGCAGATGCAGGGCCCGGTCCCGGGCCGGTGATGTTGCAAGGGACGTCAGCCTTGGAGTTGCAAAGCAGTGCTGAGTATTCCGTACTCCGCAGGCTGCTCAGCGAAACCGTAACAAATCACAGAAGCCACCACTCGCGCCAGGTTAGACAGGGAAGCATGAGCAAACACATACCCGTGAAGTGTGTCCCTTGTGTGAGGCCAGGCAAAAATTCCACGAGCCACAACGGACCCATGCTGGATGAGATCCCGGGGGTGCCAGCCGCTTGGGATGAGTGCGATCAGGATGACCAAGGACCAACACAGCCAGGCCCCGCAGCGAGGGTCCAATGGCAGGCCCATGTTCGTGCTGCTGTCAGCAACTCAAGTGGTGCTGGGCTGTCACATTATTGGGTGGTCGTCTGCTTGGCCGTCCGGGGGGATGAGCTGCGCGGGGCAGTACGCGATGGAACCCACCACCGCCACAGTTTGGAGCAGGACCGTCAACGGCTCCGCTCAGAAAATGGCGTGAACGAGGCGACTCCGCGGGTTTGAGGCCTTACGGGCAGCCGAGGAACGCTAGCTTCGGAAGGCTTGGTATTGAGAGATGTCCACTGGTGTGCCTATCTCCTGCAAACGCCACAGAGGCTTTCGGGACAAAGCCGTCCTTACAGTGGGTTCGCGGCCTCAGGAATCTCTCGGTCCTTGCACGCACAGCAGCTGGTTCGGCGCGGCCGCGCTTCCAACGCAGGTTCCTCCTTTCACGCAGTCGCGTACTCCGTACTTCGCAAACCGACAAAGGCTCCATAAGAGCATGGCTCGCATGGTGGTCACTCGGCTGGCCGGCGCGAGTGGACCCTCAGCCTTGCACACATTGTGGATCCGAGATCGACGGCAGGGCCCTGAATCCATGGAAACGCGGTGTCGTCGGTCGAGACCTGCCGGCATACTCTTTGACAGCACGCTCGCGACTTTTAGTGTAGGCTGTCACCTGTCAATGAATGCAGCCTTGGTCTGCAGAGCCTGATCGCAAACCCCGCCGTTATTTTGGGAGAGTGAGAGGGTTGCATGTGGCGAACTGCCCGCCAAGAGCCCACTCAAAATGACCATCATCAGAATAGCCGGTGTGAACTGCGGATGGAGGCTCAAGGGACAGAGGGGACCAAGCAGGGGGGAAGAAGAGAGGTGTTGGTGTTGGCGCGGCGTCTTGCTGTCCCGGACCCGCCATGTCCGCTACCCGCCTCTTGTTTGCTCGAAGCCCAGATGACGACTGACCCTGTGGTCCGTCAATGGCGACCGATTTCGTTGATGCTCTCGTCAGATGAAAAGGATGCGCATCTTCGTCAGCGTCAAGCGCGACTGCCCAGACAAGATACGAAGCCAACTCTCCGTCGTTGACCAACAAGGCTGCCTAATCACAGGCTAGGTAACAGCTCACCTGGTTGCTGAGCAGGAGCGGGGGCAGAAGGAAGGAACGAGCTCAGAACAACGGTCGGTCTCACGCCATCCGTCCTGCTAGGCTAGCACACAACTGGAAAGGTCTCTGCCGATCGTCCAATCATTGGACGCCAACCGCACAAGCTCCTTCCCAACAGGGATTGCTTCCCGCGATCCCGACCTTCCCGCGGCCCTAATTTTCGACCGAACCTCTTTCTCTTGGCAAATCTTTTCCTCCTCCCATTTGGAGCACCTATTGACTTTCTGCTGGAAGCTTGCCCGACGAGCCCGACAATGTGCAGCATCGGAAAAGTTGGGAGCTGAACGAAGTCACCGAAGCCACCCTCCGCGTCGTCCCCAGTTCCAACAGCCGAGCAACACGTCTTGCCCGCGGCTTGCGGTGCCATCGCCAACAGCCACCGCCCAGCCTGGGCAGCAGGTAGCACCAGGGCCGGTCTGTTCTGCAAGGCACGCTGCCGGGAGTGCTGCGTTGGCCCGCTACAAGAAGTCATAAAGGTGTGCAGTCCAGAACGACTCGGGCAAACGCAAGACACATCCTCCATCATGAACCAGGTTCGTATATCTCTCGAGTGCGACCCTTCGGCTGCCGTCCCGCGTCAATCACAAGCTCCCTTCTCTGGTGCCCAGTGCGGGGCAACCGGACTTGCATCTGCAATTGAGTCTGCGGTGTGGCTCATCGCGGCTCCCGGTTGGAAGGACGGCAAGTGGGCGTGTTGGCCACGACCCAAAGAGGCCGTGTGGCTTCCGAGCCACCCCGGTCATCCAATTGCGCGGAGATCCAGACCAGTCGCGGCCGACAACACCTCAGCCTCTCCGGGGCTTGACCCCCAGTCAGCATCTCTCCCACTTTCTCCAGCCTAACCTTCGCTTCCTGGCCACTCATCCGCCCCGCCCATTGATGCAACGTTCAAATCGCCGAATGCTGCTCTCCAGAGGCAGCAATATTTCGCTCCCTGCGGCGCCAAATCCCCCCATGCTTATGCCCTGCCCCTCGCTGCCACGCGGCGACCTGACTGAGGCTCAAGCAAGCTCTCCACGGCCGAAGCAACGAGACTCACGGTGCGAGGTCCTCTGCATCTCTCCACACTTGATGCTCAACTTCGTACACATAGTCTGAAGATTCGGATGCAATTGAATACCGATGAGCACTCGGGTTCGGCTGGACTGGTCAGTGCAAGGCCGACGGAATCGCCCCGCCTTATTGGCTTCCCGTTTCCCGGATGAGTGCTGTGCCTGGGGTGGTGTTGTTGGCTGGGTTGTCGCCCCACGGGCACCAGGCAAGGGTCGACATCGCTGTCACTGAAAGCTCATCCACCCCGGCAACTGCACCTTACCGTGATAGGGCAGGCGAAGGGTGCATCGAGCGGACATCCCTCCCGCCTTGCGGATCCCACTCGCACCATGCATGTTGTGTGAACGATGGGAGCTTGTTGAGCTCTCCAGCGCTCTGGTTCTTCGCGCCTCTTCTCTCGCCTTCTTCGTTCTCAGTTCTCCCACGACGAAGCGGAGGCTCCAAGCGTCGGTTGACCTTCTCGGCCTATGGTCACAGCAAGGTCAGTGTGAAAACAACAGTTCAAGGCCGTCCTCGCCATTGACTGGACAACTCGACGCTGTGCTGTTGGGCGAGTGTTTGCGAGCGCTGTGCCTCCCGCTGTCTGCCAAGCCTCCGCGCAGCTGGGTCATTTCCGCCTGTACACTAGCTACCCCCGTTCCCCCGGAGCTCTCCAGCCTTATATGCTCTGTCAGGGCCGCAACAGCCCCCTCTTGACGTAACCATTGTCCTTCTCGCTCGCCGCTCTCACGCTCGCTCCGCTTCGAGACTGCTCCGCTCGTTCGCCAGTTCATCTCGTCCGGCTGGCGTAGGCCCAAGATGCTTTTTCAGAAGCTTCTTCACAGTCTTGGGGCCTTGTCCCTCGTTCATATTGTCATTGCGGCCAAGGACCCGCTGTCTCCGAGGACCAATGAGACACAGAACTCGGAGGGAGTGAATCATGGCGGTCCCCACGAAGACACCTACTGCGAAAACACCTACTGCACCAAGACAGTGACCGAGACATGCTAGTGAGTTGTCTTGTCACACCTATGTGCCTGAGATCATCCTGACCAGTTGCAGTGAGACCATCACGTATGAGCGCCCAGGAACTCCATGTTTTAAGGTCGGTTGAGCCTCCTAACAATATCACAGCAAAACACGGCCTGCCTCAACAGTTACGGCCACTGTTACGGTCACCGACACCGTTACAGCGCGCGTCACGGATACCACCACGGAGACGGTGAGCTGGCGAACTACCGAGACAGACATTGTCAGCGTCAGCGTCACCGTCCAGACGACAGACACCGTGAGCTGGTACACCACCGAGACGGACACGGTGACGGACACGGTGACGGACACCAAAACTGCCACAGCCACTGTGAGCTGGTATACCACGGAGACGGATACCGAGACAGATACCGAGACGAAAACGGCCACTGTGAGCTGGCGTACTACCGAGACAGATATTGTCAGCGTCAACGTCACAGTCACGGACAAGGTGACAGACACCGTGAGCTGGTACACCACCGAGACGGACAAGGTGACAGACACCGTGAGCTGGTATACCACCGAGACGGATAAGGTGACAGAAACGGACAGGATTAGTGTCAACGTCACCGCGACAGCCACCGCCACTATCACTCGGGAGTATGTGGTGCTTGCTCAACCACTTGTTGTTTGCTGCTGACGCGGTTCCAGGACAACCGAGTTGGTCACTACCACCCAGTTTTCGACCTACACTACGGTACGTTCATGATAGGACCATTCGCGTAGACCCCGCTAACCCTCTCAGTCCTACCCGGTTACCGTAACCACGACGGTCTGCAAGGGTTATCCTCACTCTTGCGATGTCAGCACGACGACCCTGTGGCAGACGACGACGACGACCAAGACCATCAGGACCGTCATCCCAACGACCGTTGTGAAGCCCACGACGATCGTCAAGCCCACGACAAAGACCAACAGCGTTAGCGTTACCGTTTTCAGGACCACGACAACGACCGAGGTCCAGACTACGACGTACACCACCAGGGTCAGCTACCCGGTCACAGTCACCTCAGGCACAACAGAATGGAAGACGGAGACACAAACCGTCGTCTCAACCTACGTAAGTTCCCCAGCCACGGTGGTTTATATATGCTAATCTTTGCTCAGATCTCCACTTATGTCACGACTGTTCCCACCACCATTCCCACGACGGTCCCAGCGACCATCACAGTCCCGACGACGCTGACCAACACGGTCATCACCACCGAGCTTGTACCTACGACGCTGACGGACACCAAGACGATAACCGATATTTCGACGTTCGTCACTTCGTACCCAGTTACAGTGACAGACAGCACGACCTTGTACACGACTGAAACGTCCACGGTGACCACGACGACCGTTTCCACCTACACAACGGTGAGCACGTACACCACGGTGAGAGAGATTACGGACACCGTCACGAACACAGACACCGTCACAAATACGGTCACTCGGCTCACCACGCTGCCCGCATCCACCATTACCGATGTCGTGACGACAGTTCTCCCCCCGACCACTGTCACCATCACCAAGGATGGAACGGTCACCACGTCTATTGTCCCTGGACCCACGGTTACGCAGACGACAACAAGAACGTTGCCGCCTGTGACCGTGACGGTTGCGGGCCCGACGATCATCGAGCACGTCACGACTTGTGCTGTTCCAACCAATGCTGCCAGCGCACCTCGTACCCAATCTTCAAGCACAAACCAGCTCTGGGGCTGCAACCCTGGATTTGTCTGCAACATGCCGAAACCTTCTGGTTGCAACCTATGGGCCGATGCGCCGAGCGACGACTTCGTGTGCGAACCCCGGTTTTGCGAGCCGGCCCCATATTACCCGGACGTGGAATGGCCGGAGAACGAGACAAGCTACTACCCGCCGACTGATGGTTATTTTAACCTTAACCCAGAGGCGTTTGGCCTGAGCTACGACATCTTTGCCGTGGCGGAAATCGTAACCAAAATCCACGGCACGAAGACAACCATCACGACGGGCAACTGGGCGTCACAGACGGACATTACCCACTTCCCGCCCGTGCCAACCAGTTCAACGACAACGACGACCGCGAGTGGCAAGTGGTACAGGCGTGGGACGTCGGGCCATTCGGGCCATCGTCTTTCGAAGCGCGACGAAACCGTCGCCCCCGCCATCTGCTTCGACGTTTGCAACAATGCGTTCCTGGAGGCCCAGCGAGTCGGCCGCTCTTACCCTGACCTTTGTCCCGTTGATGCCCCCTTCATGTTGCTTCTAGGCAAATGCCGGAATTGCATAGTAGCCCATGCGGTAGACAGCAAGGTTACGTGGCGTTCGTATGAACAGTCCCAGTTCCAGACATTCATCAGTTTTTGCGATCCTTCCAACCCGGATGGCGTCCTCACCGGCACGCCGCCGCAGAGCGAGGTCACCGGCACGCCAACAGTCCAAACCACCACCCAGGCGCCTCCCAACACGAACACGCAGCCCGCACCCATCAGCAGCAGCACTACGACCACCGAGGCGCCCGCCCCAAGTACTTCAAGCACCGTCGCTCCCGAGACGTCAACCGAGACCCCGTCTTCTTCGTCTTCCTCCTCGTCTTCGGCTGAATCAACCCCGTCTTCGTCGGGCGTGTCTTCAGTCGACGCCATCACCGCGTCGGCCCCGCCGTCGTCGTCCACCCACGCGATCACGGGTACAGGCGGTTTCACGCTGCGGACGTCGGCCACGCAGCGCCCAACGTCCATCGCCACGGCCGCCGCTGCCAGGCTCGTGCCCCGGGCGGCTGTTGGGGACCAGGGCCTGGGGCTGGGGTCCTTCCTGGCTTCGCTGCTCGCTGCGCTGTTTTTCCTGTAAACCCGCGCCTCTCCCTACTGGGCTGGGGTGCAGGGCAAACAGTGTGGGCACAGTGGAGATTGCGTTTGCTTTTGCTTCAATTCTAATGCTTAATCCCTTCAAGTTCCTCACCTCCTTGTATCTTGTCCCCCTTTTGGGCTGGATGGGTACTACGGGGTGAGGTCTGACGATGCACATGGTTTAATGGTGTGATTGAGACGGGGTGGACGAGCCGAGGCTGTTTGCCCTCTTTCTTCCCTGAAACGGACGCAAGGGGGGACAAAGGCTTCAGCTGGAGATGGGGACGGAAACGGTGGGTTTGGAAACGACAACTTTCACGACACTCCTTGATAATGTCTTATGCCGGCTTTTCACGGCGTTTTTGTTTACTGGCTTGGGATTTTCTGAGATACCCGGTATTGTACTGCATGGATGAGTACATGTCACTCCTTACGAAGTCGATGAATATGACGATGCATGGTGGATCGGATTGGAGCGGAAGCATGTATGTTGGTCGGTCAGTCATTACTGCACTGTATGGAACGCACGATGGAGCGAATGGGGGCTTATGGGGCCCGAGAGCAAACGAGGTGGCTGTGTGTTGGGTTGGGAGTCAACAGCACGTCCTGAAGGAAGCATGTTGGGGGCATCGGAAGCGTGGACGGAAGTAATTGGGCAGCTTGGCAGTTGTGACTGTAATCTAGTTTGTCTGTGCCGCAATGATAGGGAAGAAAACCACGCGTTGAATAGAAGACTGTTGATTTGACGCATTCTCTTGCTTCTTGCCGTCTGGGGCACTTGTGATGTGATGAGCGGAGGAATCGTGTTGGTGTGGTTACCGCCAGCGCCTACCTGCATCGGCCAAGCTTTAGCCAATGCAGGTGGCGTTGGTGCCGGGGTAACCGGCATGTTTTGTACCGCTGCTGCAGTGCGATCACGGGGATGCGGCTCGATTGTTACGCTTGCGGATGGACTCATCTCGTTTAATGTCGAGAAAGTGATGAACTTTGATGGATGGCCGGCGGGAGCGGCCGCACGGCAAAGTCGTCCGGTCACACTCCCCCCTTTTTGATCGCCAGGCCCTTTGCCTCTCTGGTCCGGCAGCGCAACATTCGGCGCATCCATATCTGGCATCCGAAGTCAGGCATTTCTCCTGTCATTTCCATCACGCGCACGTAGATTACCCGGTTCAGCCATACTATCTTCTCGCCAGACCGCGGCATCAACGATTGCACCACGCACCCTCAGCACCGTCTCCTTCAACCTTGATGGGCACATGTAGCAAGCCGTCCGATGGCAGTCTTCCCGCGCGGATATTGACCTGCAGCGCCTGGTGGATGAGCTTGGGTTCGGCGAGCCCCGAGTCGCGTTCCCGGCGCCAGCGGACAAACTCAGCCGCGGACGTGCCGTTCTTGAGGTGCTTGTTGAGCGCCATTTGCTCGGCGACGGTTGCACATGCCAAGGGCGTTGAGCGCGGCGTCTGGGGCGGGTAATCATGCCCGGTGTAGATTCTGAAGGCAGGCGGCAGCGTGAAAAGCCTGGAGGCGGTTTGGAAGCTAGAAGACGCACGCAAAGATTAGCAAGGGTCGGCTAGAGAGGCGATGTTGGGAGCGCACAGGTCGTTGGCGTCGCCGCCGGGAAAATCGCAACGGGCGGAGCCGACGTCGGTGTTGAAGATGGAGTCGCCGCAAAAAATATTGCCTGTAGGGCTGTCAGTGCATGGGGACGAACCGGCGTCTGGGAGGTAGATGTACCGCCAACCAGATATCCCATATGATCTGGGGTGTGCCCAGGCAAGTGCACCGCCTTGGCTTCGAGCTCCCCAATGTAGAAGATCTCGTTGTCCTCAAATAAGGTGTCGAAGGCGTCTTCATAGTCGTGCTCATTGATGCCGTACCGCTTCGCAAAGCGCTCTTGAACCTCCCTGATTCGCTTCCCAATCCCAACCTCGGGCCTCCTTCCGTGCTTCGCCATCTGGTCCTGCAGGTACTTCGCGGCCGTTAGGTGGTCGGCGTGGGCGTGAGTTTCGAGCAGCCGCTCCACTATGTACCCATTCTCCTTGACTAAGACGAGCAGATTGTCAGCCGTTTTGGTTGAGACGGCGTTGCGGGCTAAGTCGAAGTCGAGCACGGGGTCGATGATAATAGCTGCCTTGGTGGACGGGTCGGCGACGATGTACTGCCAGGTGCAGGACTGCGACTCAAAAACGGGGTGAACAATAGGCTCCATGGTGATGGCCGGGGGCACAATTTTGTGAATCAAATGCCTGCCAGAAGGGAGTGATGGCGTGGGTCGTTGAGATTTTGGAGCTGAGTGAGTGCTCAAACTGAACGGGATGGCCAGTTCAAATCCTCCCGTATACGAGCTCGTCTTTGTGTTTGAGTTCCGGAAGCGGTGTTGCAGCGAAAAACCCGGCTTTTGAGAACACGGCTGACTGTGAACTTCGCGTTCAAAGGTCCAGATCGAGGCCGGCGACCACATGTCGCTGGTGGGGGATGGACACTGGTGACCAGGCGGCTGTCGCATCCCGCAAGAGAGGGCCGACAGCCGTCGCCGAGCCAGTAGGCGGCTGCAACATGGATTCGCGGTGGGCATCGTCGGCCTGCATCACGACAGCATGAGCGGGAATGCAGGCGGCATGCTGCGGGGCCCTTCGGTTCGTCCCGAGCACGAGCAGTGTCGGTTTGCAGCCCCCGTCCGTCTGATCTCCTGGGCTGCCACCATCATCATCATCATCATCATCATCACATCATGGTCCACGGTATCGTCAGCCGATCGCATGATGTTCGAAGTCGCAGAATCGTCGGGAGGCTGCGGCTCAAGCTCCAACGGCGACCAGAAGGCTCAGCCTGCGGTGTAACGCGGCGAAGGGCCGTCGCACGGCATGCATGCCGGCGACGGGCATTGACCCGACACCCGCAACCGGGATGCCGGGATGCGCGGGCTGCAGATCATCTGTGGGTCGCCGGCACAGGGCTCCACTCGACCCCGGACCTCGGCGTCGGGCTGGAGGAATGTTCACGTCGCCGACCAAAAATTTCCGATGTGGGAACAAAGGATCGAAAAAAAACCTGGTTGCCACGAAGTCATTCCAAGTCTGTGCAATTTCATGCGCGTGGAACGAGCAAGGTTAATCAGTGGCGGAAATTGGGGCTGCTGCCTGTCTGCCTGAAAGATGGATGGATGGTGCCTTCCCCCAGAGTCGGCGTTCAGCCCAGCGGGACCAAACCTGGTTCGGGCGACCCTCATGTCGCGCGCTTTGATCCCACTGGGCCGAACAAAGTTCCAGTCGCGCTTAATCGCGATCTAAACTTTACCCACGAATCCGGGATGGTGGCCCGTGACAGCTCGCAATCGCCCGAGGAAATGGCATGGAATCCCATCCCTGTCGGCGACTGGTCGGCCATTCCCCTGGCTGTGATCGCCTCTCCCCACCGTCCGAGGCCAGGCCAACGCGAGTCGTGTCTCCAGAGGCTACGCACAAAAAGGCGCCAGGTGAACGATTCGGCTCCTGGCGGCCAGCCACGCAGCCACTTCCAGCAGACCACCAGCCGTTGAACCAACGCCACCTGCAGCCATGAACAACTTCCTCACGGGCGCCGCCATGGGCGCCGCCCTCACCACGGCCGGCGTCTACGCGCCCGACATCATCCTGTCCCAATTCAAGTTCCAGGACTTCACCATGCTGCAGACCTTCCTCTCCGCTGCCGCCGGCAGCACGTATGTCAACCCGCCACCCGCTCTCGCCTCCCTGTCCCCTGGTGACTAACAACCCTCCCCTCCAAAAGACTAGTCGTGACCGCCGCCCAGGCCCTGCACCTCACCTCCCTACCACCGCGCCCCTGCGCCCCGCTCGGCCTGCTCGGCACGCGCTACGACGGCAACATCCTCGGCGGCGCGCTGCTCGGCGCCGGCATGGCCGTATCAGGCGCGTGTCCGGGCACGGTGCTGGCGCAGCTGGGCGTCGGCGTCGCGTCCGGCCGGTGGACGCTCGCCGGCGCCGTGCTGGCGGGCGTCGTCTGGAGTGGCATCGCGAGGCGTGCGAGTCGAGATTCTTCGGCGCAGGAGAGGGCCTCAAGTGCGGTTGAGACGAAGCAGGGGAGGGCGGGCAAGAAGGATGTGCTTACGGTGTATGAGGCACTGGGGGTCGGCCGCGGCACGTTGCTGGTCGGGCTGGAGGTGGTGCTGGTGCTTGCCGTCGCGGCGTGTGCGAGGTATGCCAATGCGAGCGCTGCTGAGGCACGGGGGATACCGCCATATCTAGCCGGGCTGGCGATTGCGGCTGCGCAACTGGTGTCGATAGTGTTGAGGAGTTCGCTTCTGGGGGCGTCCACCGCATTTGAGGACCTGGGTGGATGGGTATGGGGCATGAAGAAATATGCGAGCGTGGTCTTCTCGGCGGGCGTGGTGGCCGGGGCGTGGTTGATATCAACGGCGGTACCAGCCCTGAGGCCGGCCACCGACGTGGCTGTCTCGCCGGTGAGGGCGACCCTGGGCGGGTTTATGATTGTGTTCGGGTCGAGGATGGCGGGCGGGTGTACGTCGGGCCATGGGATCAGCGGGTTGTCGCTCATGTCTATCTCGAGTTTTTTGACGGCGGCATCCATCTTCGGCGTGGGTGGCCTGACGGGTCTGCTGATGACTTGAGGGGAACTCTGTCTCCTTCTTTGGACGACTTGTTTCCATGCGGTCGGTTCAGCCTGAGCCCTGTTTTGTTGCAAAGTGCTCAAGCAGACTTCATGTTTATACCTGCAAGGTCCGGTTTCGACCATGTACATAGACTTGAATGATAAGTACATGTGCTGATTCTCAACGGGACAGTCTTGGCACTTCATACTTGTGAGGCTACAGAGAAAGAAAAGGCACTGCAGAATGTAACAGGTTGAAAGAGAAAGTCAAACAAACAATGTCGTGTCCAAGCTACTCCTGTCTAGTGACAGCCGGGGCTCCGTCGTTCACATCGGTTGACGTCTATCACCGAATGCGTAGATTTCTTGTCGGGCTGCCATTCAATTGAATTCTCTTTGAAAGCCGCCGGGCCACCCAAATATTATGACGGTCTTTGGTGAGTGAGTGCTGCTGCTATGTCTGTCTGCCCAGAAGAAAAACTCAGCCGATACACAGCGTACAGAAAGCGCAAGAAGATTGTCTGGTTGCTGGCCAGACATCCTGGACTGTTGCGAAAACTCGTCTTGTTGAGCGGTAGGTTTTTTTCCAGAGTCGGCTCGGCTGTTGACTGTAATTAACTGGGGTTCATGGCGGGAGACTCGGACCCGTGACGCTTGGCTGGCCAAGAGGGCGGCGGCAGGTCACGACGGAAGCAAAGTGGGTGGAAGAAACCAGAAGAACTGGTCAAAAAATGAACTCGTCTTCGATGGCTCGGTTCGAACTCGCGCTGTGAAGGAAAGTTTGTACTTACACTATCGGAAGGAAGGTACATAACTCATTCAATACTAGGAGACTGCAGGAAATCAACGCTGGAAATGCAACGCGGCAAGCCGAATCGCACCCCAACCAATTACCTCAGGCGGACCAGAGGGGTCTGTGACAGAAGTCAGCCTGTGATCCCGCAGAGCTCGAGTTGCGGAGGGTGCAACGCGAGGCCATTGAGCCATCCGCGAGTCTGTTCTCGTGTTGGGAATTGGCTACCGGAGTGTGTTTGATATGGTTGTTGGCACAGTGCGTGGGGGCCAGCTGGGCGATGATGGTGGTGCTGGTCCTTCCCGGATCCCCCCTTGACCTCCGCTCCTCGTGTTTGCACACTGTTGGTGTGCATGTTACCTTTGTGCAACCAATCGGGCCAGCCTGTGATGGGTCGTCATGCACTACGAATGGATGCAGATCTGTGAAAGAGCAGTATCGTCGGTGTGATGTTGGCGATTCTTGTCTCAAAGGTTATGAGAACTCAGACATACAGGGCCAAAGTCCGGGGCATAAGGTCGACAAGCACGTTCCGAATGCCGAGGTTCAGTTCAGATCGGTCTTTTCATCTGGCACAGACAGTTAGCAGCCCGCCCAATTCCTTGTCATGGTTAACATTGCTTGATTCACGGATTAGAGTGGACGGAGTACGGAGCACTATCTAAGCTTTGCAGTTAGAAACTTGTCCAAAGAACAGGAGAATAAAACAGTAGTTATTCAATACATGGACTTGTATCAGTGCTGGTTTGCTGCATTGTATTGCGGTGGCTGATAGAACTACCAGAGTTCGCTAGCTAGCTACACCTCTAGACGGACAACACATTTAGCGTGTGAACGGTGTGTCTATGATGCTTTACAGATCCTACTTCAAGGCTACTTTGATCCTTCTCTAGGTAGAGAAACATTGCTGCTTAGCATCCCCGAGAGCTGCATCATGACTAGCCCTTACACCAGCCCGCCCAACTCTTCTTGTCCACTTCAAGAAAGGGAATCAAGGCACTCACATTCCCTTCTCTTGAAGCGTGTAAGCAAAGTGGCTATTTTCCCGAGCTCAAATAGTAATAGAGAATGGCAATTGTAGTATTGGGTTCGCGCTAAGCACCAGCAGCAATAAAAGTGACCCTGTACTGGTAGTACTCCAGACCTGGGGCGCACCGACTTGCTTACCAAGTGCTGCAAGCCGGAGAGCTGCAGAGTTATAGTTGAATCCGAGGTAGAAAAAAAAAGGAGAGTTCTCAATTGCAACCCTGCAAGCCCTCTCCTTCGATTTGTGCTCTTGAACTCAAGATCGTTCCATCTTCGTTGAACTTGAAGATTGAAATCACAAGCGAAGGACTTAGGCGTTGACCCAGCCTTGATAATAAGGGTATCGTGGTCAAACAGGGGGAGGGGGGGGGGGGGGGGGGTTTACAGTCGTTGGCCAAATAACCGCTGTTGACCAGATAACCGTAAGGCAGGATGACCGCAAGCTAACCGTAGTACAAGGGCTCCGGTTGGTCAACCGTTGCCTGGCACCGAACAATCAGCCAACCGTAGGTTCTGACCTGCGCATAGTTACCCCGATACGAACTTGAACTCACAAGTTCAACTTCCCCTCGAACTTTCTACGTTAAACACCAATCCTCAAACAACGGAAATAAGAGCGACCAAATCTCGAAGCTCAAGATGGCCGACACAAGCGTCTTCTTTCAATCCGCTCCCGTTGAGGTCATCCTCCAGATTGTTGGCCAGTGCAGCTCGACTCGCGATACACTTTCGCTGGTCTCAACCTGCCGCCGACTGCGCGAGATTTGGCGCACTCATACCGCAGTTATTCTCTGGCCTCTGTGGCGCCGCGAGATTCCGCACTTCGAACATGCCCTTCTAGCCGTTGGTTTTCCCTTGTAACATCCGCACTACCAGTACCGCATTGCTGACGGGTTTCCGTGGGTTTGTGAATGCGCAGGCTCGCTCAACGCAGCTCGTCTTGGACGCCGAGAATCGAGGCGAGTTGCCATCGATGGATATCTCACCTGGCACGCTTAGCGGTGACGCTCGAGTGCCGCGTCTGACTGAGCTCCAGACGGCTCGCGACCTCCATCGTCTCGCCCAAGCTCTCGCTACCATCTTCAGTCAGCAATGTGACATCCCGCCCAGCCCGCCTCGCCAGTCGTACGGTGACGATGAAGACGAGTACCCAGCGGCCATTTACAGATGGGAGTCTCAAGTTCACAAAGCCGTGTACAGGGTGCTCATTGCAGGCGCAGCACTGGCCGGAGCATATCACGAACCGCTCTTCAAGGCCAAAGAGCACACCGACCCTGCAGTCAGCTGTCTTCCCAACACAACCTGGCTAAAGCAGGAACAGTTCTCCTTCTTTAAGCGGTTTGCCGTATCCGACATGGAATCATTGCCGGAGGAAGAAGAAGCCGTGTTTGGACGTTTCGGGGACTGGCTGCTCCACGACATCATGTCCGATCGGCAATCAAGAGCAATCATGCTCGAGGAGTTCGATGACGGCTGCAACAGGGAGTTTCCGAAGAAAAAGCATTTCCGTCCTTGTTTGCGCGATTGGGAGAACGGGGGCGATCATCCCGATGCGCATCTCGTCACATGGGAGCTGATGCAGATGCTGTGGGTCTGCGAACGAATTGGTTACGCTGCATGGATGAGCAACAGCGACTTCAATCTGGCTCGCCAAGCCATTCAATATCCGTGGACGCATGGGTGGAACAAGACGAACGCCGAGCAAGCCGCAAGCAGCACTTCCAGGGTGGCCCTCGCAGTGCTCTTCGGTTCGTTCAGGGCCCACAAGATCTACTTGCCGAACAACGCCACGCATGGACAAGATGATCGCCTCGCAGCCTGTCTCGCAAACAATGACGCGAATATGCTCGGTGGAGAGTATCAACCATTCGGTCGTACCAAGAAGCGTCCAGTGGATGAGAGTGTGGCAAGCTTCTTCGAACAGATCTTTTGCCTGTCAGGGTGCCCAAACCACCTCATGTTGGACGACGGCGAACTCACCAACTGCCCAATTGCGCCGCTCGAGCTCAAATTCTTTGAGTATTTTCTTCGACAACGTCTGAGGATGTGCTTTAAAGGTCCCGCGTTTCTACGGGGGTTGCCGAGCGACCGTCAGACTCGGTTTTACGACGATTTTCTCGACTCCTTCAAAGTGTTCTCCCATGACGAATACTTCACTGCAAATTACACCGTCAAGATACTACACCGCTACAGGTACCCGACGCGGAAGCGTTATTACAAGGTGCCCGAGTACTGGTAGTCTCGAACTGGCCCAGGAAGTTCGTGGAACCGTTCTGATTGAAGGTCTTGCAGATGAAAATGTGCTTCAGCGAGGTGAATACATGTCTGCACAAGACATGCCTCTTTCAGGTTGAACACTTCTGCCCTCGGTTGCCTCAATACCCGGAAAACCCATTTGGAGCACCTCGGAATAGTTGCCCCATAACCACACCAACCTACAAAAACCTCGATGAGGCCGCCCGCTCGCAGCTCTATACGATGATTGCCCAACATCCAGTTGTACGCCATTTGTTTTTGGTACCAGCTGTCCGCTGCCGGTTAGGACCCGTAAGTTGACAAAGAACCACCTACCTAGGAGCGGAGATGTCGTCAATACCACCAGCCTGGACGGACAGAAAATGCAGAGAGGCATCCCGATATTGCCTGTCGCGCGACTACCGCGGGTCCGCCATCGATGGAACTCCATAGTCTCAGCATGTCCGGTATCACCGCGGTAAGCGCCAGTCAACACTGGCAGGATGCGACGACTAGGTGCAGGGCAAGGCGGCATAGCCCCTGATAACGTCCTACCACAGCGGCCTTCAGCGGCTGCTGTGACTGATGTTTGGTACGAAAACACACACTGGGAGTCACCAAACGGATGCGATCGGTTGGGGTGGGTGGGATTCCATTGGAGGCGGCACTGGCTCCCGGCACCTAATTGGGACCTGGGGGTGACACTGCAGGACCCGGCCGGCTGGGACGACCAAATGAATAGGTTCGAAGGCGGGAATGCCCCTCAACGATGCCAGGTGGGGCATTGTGGGCCGGCTGCTTCAATCCGAATGCGAAAGTCGATTGAGATTCCTCGACATCGCCCGGTGAAGAAAGGAGGCCGGACGATGTGCTATTGACACCAACCGACGGAGAGCGGGAGGAGGTGGCCCGGGACACACCGGCGGCAGGGCTACACACTTCAGGAGATCCCACTGCCGGTGCAGAGGGTGTGACCGTGACGGGAGTTCGTGCACCACCTAGCGGCTCGGTCGAGGTTGCCCCGGGCCTTGATGATTGCATCCTGCCGCTGTAGGTGCGCCTTCGTCCCTCAGCAGCAGAAGCTTCCGTTGTCGACGCTAGAAATCGTTAGTTCAAGCCTCGATGTCTTTTTGGCGCGTTTTGACTCTCAGTTTTCTGGATGTCTGTGCGGTGGCTAACCTACCCTGGTCCATTCTTCCGAGTCTAAAAGGCACGCACAACTGGAAATCCTGGGTTTTTGTCAGCGCCTGAGGGCCAATGTCTGGCAGTCTGGGTCGTTCTCCCCGCGCGTTTCGATGCAAAGCACTGGCACTTGGGACGAGCTTAGCGTCGTGCGGCTGCGACCCGTTGAATCGAGTTACCGGCATTGAGCTTGTTCAGCCTCTTGGCGCAACGCTCGAGTGTTCCCGGACCATCAGACTCGACCAGCAAAAGCGGGCAACCCTGAGCCAAAGCAGCCCGACTGCCATGTATTTCAGTCTCGAGCCCCTTTGCGTCGCATCCGGCGCACCTCTGGTTGATATGGCCGACATCCCCAACCACAGCGATCCGGCGAAGGAGCTGCCTGCAGTACCACAGAGACCAGACGATTCGACTGCTACCCGTTGATCAAAGCCGTCAACTACTTACCTGGAAGGCCGTCATGGTCGGCGTCCCTTCACCTGGGCCCAGCGCAGCCGGCTTGCTCGTGCCGCAGTGGCTGCTGATCGGCACCTCTTTCGTCGTTCTGCTCGCCCGGGTGAACCTTCGCCTCGGGATCCAACGGGTCCCCCTGATGCTCAGCGACTACCTGTTGTGCTGTGCCTGGTTGTGTTCGGTGGTAACGGCGTCTTTCGACATTGTCTTTGCTCGCATGGGCGCCTTGGATCCGGACATCGACTACTTTCTCTTGAAGTACGAAGGCTCCCCCGAAGACCTCGAGTACTTGTACAAGGTGAGTGTATCCCTACGAGGACGGGTTCCGGGTCTGGATTGGTGTGCTAATGACGCTGCCCGGGTTGTAGATGCAATGGATCAGCCAGTTCCCATTTGACATGACCATTTATTTCGCCAAGGCCGCCTTGTTGACCTTGTACCTACGCCTGTTCCCCGTCTTCATGCGCAAACGTCGCTTTGTTCTCTGGGCCGTTGTCGCGTACTGCGCCGTCGCATATCTGGTGACTGAGCTCACAAGCCTCCTCATCTGCCGGCCCGTAGAGGCAAACTGGTACGCTCCCGGAGGACTTAGTCTTAGCTGGCTCGGATGATCCTCGACTGACCACTGACCGGATACAGGTCCTTGGATCCGGAGCTTAGCTGTTCAGAATATGCGATCGTCGTGGGCTTTCTTCTTGGTTGGGCCTTCCACTTTAGCACCGATGTTTTGAGTAAGTTTTGCGACCCGATACCGCCGCGGGTTAAAGGAGAGGACGGCTGGCAGTGTTCCATGCTGACCCTTGTCCACAGTCTTCATCGTTCCCTTCATGGTGCTCAGTCAGCTGCAGATGAAGAGAACCGTCAAAGCGGGAGTGTACTGCACCTTCCTGCTTGGCCTTATCACTATCGCCTTCTCCCTGACCCGATTCTTGACCCTCTACGATGCGAGCTTGAGCCGGGTCCCGAGCTTGTCGCTCGTTGGTTAGTCTTCACTCCTGCCTTTTCTCGCACTCGACCTTCTTAGCTTCTTGCTGACCCCTTCGCAACCTCCGCACCAGAACTCTGGTGTGCCCTCGACTGCAACATCAGCGTCTTGGTCGCCTGCCTGCCCTCCCTACGGCCCTACTTTAGTCGCGGCCTGTGGAGAGGGTACCTATCGAACCAATCGGGCCCCGGAAGCAACAAGATCACCAGTGGCAAGTACAGCGACAACGGCGGGCTTGCACCGGTAGCGCCCACCCGCCGAGGTCACCATCCCTTTGAGGCAGGAATGACCTTTTCGGAGGAAGACTATCCCTACGCCGGCCCCCGCCCAGGCGCCACCAGTCCGGGTGCGAAGCTGCATCAGCTGTGGACCAAAGCGGGCGGGTCAAGCGGGGATGAAAGTCCGCTGGATCATGGGGGCAAAAAGACCAGCATTGGGGATAGTGATATCGAGTTGCTGGTGCAAAAGCGCCCGAGTAGCGCTGGCGATGTCGTTTGAGCCGTTCGAAATACAAAGGAAATATCAACATCAGAGGAGTAACAGGCGTTTCAATGCGTCGCACGTCAAGGGAGTGCCACCTAAAAAAAAGGAGGCAACCCCAACCTCCCCGTATGCATTCACCGTCCCGACTCCATCACTTCTAGGCCAATGTCCTGGGCAAAACAACCAATCCTATCGACATACTCCATGGGCAAACTGAGAGAAGTATCGGTCAACAGAACAATTAGGGCTAGAGGGCAATAGGCAAAAGTCGCAGCATAGTATCAAACAAGACAAGGGGAACATCAACCAAACGAGGACCGACAGGAGATAACGTATTTCATATGCGAGCCGAACATATAAGCGAGTCGAACACTGGTAAGGGCTGCACAGACATTTCGCTGCAGC